>OZ007581.1:4439967-4447467 GCA_963931925.1 Onchidella celtica
TGACAAAGGGGCAAAAACCTGGGACAAGTAACTGGTGACAAAGGGGCAAAAACCTGGGACAAGTAACTGGTGACAAAGGGACAAAAACCTGGGACAAGTAACTGATGACAAAGGGACAAAAACCTAGGACAAGTAACTGGTGACACAGGGACAAAAACCTGGGACAAGTAACTGGTGACAAAGGGACAAAAACCTAGGACAAGTAACTGGTGACAAAGGGACAAAAACCTGGGACAAGTAACTGGAGACAAAGGGACAAAAACCTAGGACAAGTAACTGGTGACAAAGGGACAAAAACCTAGGACAAGTAACTGGTGACAAAGGGACAAAAACCTAGGACAAGTAACTGGTGACAAAGGGACAAAAACCTAGGACTAGTAACTGGTGACAAAGGGACAAAAACCTAGGACAAGTAACTGGTGACAAAGGGACAAAAACCTAGGACAAGTAACTGGTGACAAAGGGACAAAAACCTGGGACAAGTAATTGGTGACAAAGTCACAAAAACCTAGGACAAGTAACTGGTGACAAAGGGACAAAAACCTAGGACAAGTAACTGGTGACAAAGGGACAAAAACCTGGGACAAGTAACTGGTGACAAAGGGACAAAAACCTACGACAAGTAACTGGTGACAAAGGGACAAAAACCTAGGACAAGTAGCTGGTGACAAAGGGACAAAAACCTGGGACAAATAACTGGTGACACAGGGACAAAAACCTAGGACAAGTAACTGGTGACACAGGGACAAAAACCTGGGACAAGTTAGTAACTGGTGACACAGGGACAAAAACCTGGGACAAGTAACTGGTGACAAAGGGACAAAAACCTGGGACAAGTAACTGGTGACACAGGGACAAAAACCTGGGACAAGTAACTGGTGACAAAGGGACAAAAACCTAGGACAAGTAACTGGTGACAAAGGGACAAAAACCTGGGACAAGTAACTGGTGACACAGGGACAAAAACAAAGAATTGGGGGCGTGGGGAGAGGGGGGGGGCATAGAAGGAGGCTTGGGGAGCAAATGCCGGGCGGTCAGTGACGTGTGCCGGGCGGTCAGTGACGTGTGCCGGGCAGTCAGTGACGTGTGCCGGGTGGTCAGTGACGTGTGCCGGGCGGTCAGTGACGTGTTCACCAACACATCTACAAGCTTTTTTCTTTTCTTTTCTTTTTTTTTTTTTATTGCATTCATTTGATCCAGCGTGTTCTCTTTTTGTACATGAATGTTCAGTCCGCCGTTTGCCATTGACGAGGTTTGGAAAAACTTGACATCCTTCTTTCTCGGACGTCTGTTTTCTTGAGAAATGTATCAGTTCCGTTTGAGCAGCAGGCAATGGATTTTGGTTTTGGGGGAGGGGGGGGCATTGAAAGAAACTTTGAAGTCTAAAGGGTCGATTGGGTGACGAAGCTTGGGAACCACTGCTTTCTATACAAGGACCAGCTTAATTTTGACACTGTTCAGATGTGGACACCAAACAGCTGGGACCGCACAAAAGAAGTAAGGAAAAGATTCCATGCTACGTTAACTGTGAATTTTTCTCTACTATTTTGTGACTGGTACTGAGAGATTTTGTGGGCAGTGTGCACCACGTTGATTGCATCATGTAAAAACCGGACCTTGCATCAGACCCCTTTCACACGGCGCGGGTACAACCGTGGCCGCACACCCCGCGCAAACTCAGGGCTGAGGTTTTCAATTCAGCTTTTCACAGGGAGCAGAGGAGGGTCGTGCTCGTGTTCGGGCGAAATGTTTGCGCTTTCGCCCCTATGGTCTCTTGCGGATCCGCGTCCGCACATAAGTGGAATGGCATATGCTTTTTAATTGATGCTTTCACACGTATCGGGCAAAACCCGCATCCGCGCAAAGCTCCAAGGACAATTTCCTGCATACAGTGTACGATTTCAACTCGATTTTATGTATACTTTGCTTTATCTTGTATTTCCTTTTGATTTTGACTTGTTTTTTTTTCTGTAGAAGCAGTACGGATGCAGATATTGACATAGAACTGGTAATATCATTAGTGCTAGGGAGGCCAGTTCTGTGGAACAAGTTCTTACGTTAGTTAAAAGGATACATCGATAAGGTACATCCCTGCTTCCTCTTCTGTCTCACATACAACATATAGGAGGAGAAACCGATCACTGTCCATATTGCACGACTGTACAATTTAAAAAAGAATACCAAAAGTAGAGAGATTTTCACAGGTGCCAATGTGCAGGCGCCGGTGCACCTGCGCCCTGTGTAAGCGGTCTAACAGTTCATACAAAACCTGCAAACTCACTTGTTTTACAGACAGTTTTATAAACTTCAGAATTAAAGACGCCAATCGAAAGACGCGTCTACAAGTTAAAATTGGGTCATCTGGACGGAAATGGAAACGCTGAAACATAAAGTTTGTAAAAAAAGAAAAAATATCCGAAATGCCCAAGACCAACTCGTAATACAAAATGCGATTTTTATAAAGAGTGCACAGAATTAAATTAGTATTATGGGCACACGGATATAGTCATTATTATTTCATGTCATCAGGATGCAGACGTGCAAATTCTCTCAATAATAGAGAGTCCGCGCCGGGGCATCACGTTGGCCTAAAGTTACTTATCAAAAGCCACCCGAAGCGCATCGGAACGCTGTCTTTATCGTAGCGAAGCACACTCCGCGCACCGACGTGCTGTTAAGTGCTAATGGGTGAGAAGGGAGCTTATTCGCGTGGAACAGCAGACCAAAGAACGCTAGCCTTGCATGCATCTTCCGTCTTCTTCCCTACTGATCCAGTGATTGCGTCCTATGTGCACTGCAGCGGCTGTTCAACGAAGATGGCTTAACTAAGCTACATGTATATGTTTTGCATCAGGCCTAAGTAATCACAAGGTGTACCATTTTCAATCCCCCTCTCTCTCTCTCTTTATCTCTCTTTCAGTAAGTTGAACAACGAAAGCAGCGTGACCTAGATCTACGTTCGCAGTCACACACAAGTTTTTCAAGCTTGCCCGTGATTACGCCCTTCCTACTGTAAAAAACAAAAGGATAAATGTTGGTAAGTTGTCAGTATAAAGTCTTGTCCACAATACTGTGGTACCAACAGGATTACGGGACGAAGATTAATCTGATTTTAAAGTTCTGAATCGGGAAGGCAGCCCCACTTCGATAAAGTAGGTCATGCCAAAAGTAGGGCGCTACTCTACCACAGCGAAATCGGGTTTTCACCATATGTTGAAAAATGAAGCTTTATGAACATGTCAGTCATGGACAGAAAAAGTGGCCATCAAATTCGCATGGAAAAAAGATTAATAATTCATAAAAATCCATTCATATCGTGAAAAAAAGCTTGCTTCCAGGTGGAAAGTTCACAAATAGAAGCTTCGTATCGACAGCAGTTGCAAAGTTACTTTCGTAACTCTCACAGCCGAATTGCAACTAAGCGCGACCCAAAATAGTGCGAAAATGGACACATTTCTCCGCGTTACGTAGTAATGAATAATGATAATAGTAATAATAATATAATAACTCTGATAATAAGGATTATAAAGATGATGATGATGTTGATGATCAAGATGATAAAACTATACAATTATTCAGGATTTTCTGAACTTGTTAAGAGTAGAACAAACGTGACCGGCAGTGACAAGTATAAAAACCTTGAGCGTTGAGCACTTATCGACACACTTACAGTGTAGGGGCATTGGCCAAAATGAAAACAACGACATATTTTGTTTGGCGAGTGTTGTTTTCCCCTGACCAGCTCCCGCGCTAGCGCCCACTGAAGTGTTTCAATTACTTCAGTATATTTTAAACAATTTAAATACTCGGTAAAAAAGGATAATTATTAAGATATGTTTGAGTAACTACGTCATGGTAAGTGCTATTTCAAGTATGTTTTGAAAACATAACCCGTAAACAATTTGTAAAGCCACGTGTACATGGCTGCTTTTACTATACACAAATTATACAGACAGACATTTGATCATGACATCATCAACTTTTACAGTTGATCCAATGAAAATTCGCACAGCTGGATCGTTATCCTTCTCTCATTCTTTACAGTTTGCACTATCATTCTGGCATTCTTTTTCATTTACATACGTGGTTTATGGAGATCGGAGCAAACGTTTTTCAAAGTGTGAAGATGTGGCTAGGGACTGGCACCGGTGGGGGGGGGGGGGAAGAGGGGTAAATCCCAGAAATTATACCAGAAACTCGTGCCACAGCTATAAATGTCGGATCTTGTGCCAACATGATGAGATTTAGGTATTCCTCTGAGTTGATCATTTTACCTTCAGCACGGGTGTCAGGTCAGAAAAATCTGCTACTGGTAACATGTAATCCAGTACAACCTGTTTCATGAACTGGTACGCTAGCATGGTATCAGTGGGCGTGCACCTGTCGGTGCAAACGGCCAGGGCGGAGGAGGTTTCATCTAACCCAACGGCCACATGCTAGGGCACAATGTGACCCTCAGTACTTGAATCCTTCATATTGGCCCCCGGTAGCGGTGTGGTCATAGGCTTGTTTGCCTAAATCACAGACAAAGAATTGAGCAAACTTCCCGGACGCAGCTTCGAAGCTGGCGGCAGCAGGCCAGTGGTTGATTGATAGGGCAGATGGCAATATACCGTCACTCTGGCCTGGATATCGTGACACAGAGCATCCACCAGTATTGGTGTTCTTTGGTTTGGGTCTTTCACCCTAGTCAGTTGGGACTGCGAGGCTGTGGAGTAGCCTACAGGCAGCCGGTCAGGCAATATGACTGTCCCTCTGGCATCCTCCTGCACCTGGATACATTTCCAGTCGTCTTGACCCTGTCTTGCCACTTGGATAAGTTGTGTCCAGGCGAGAGAGTGAGTCTGATGTTTGCGCAGCTCTTTCTCACTAAAAACTAATTCTTTGCGCCAGTCTTAACACTCACCTCGTCTTCTTTCATCTTTGTCTCGTCTTCTTTCCTCTCAAAATTCCAACTGCGATGGGCGAGTGCGGTGGCAGCAGGTTTGGATAGACTGGAAGCTGTTAGCACAGGCCTACACGTTGGTGGCTGTGGGCTATGGTCGCTTCATCGTCGATTGAAGTGGAGGCGTGGGGAGGCAGCACCCACAGTAGCTGAGCAGCCTTATTTAAGGAAAGCACTGCTCACCTCAACTGAGGAAGGGGCTAGAAAAGGTGCCCTAAAGAAAGCCCACTTCACATCACCCTGACTGGTATACCGCGACCAGTGGGGATCCCTTTTTGCGGTCGAAACAAAAAGAAATTCAGCTTACTCAGGCTAGGAGTCTGGAATATACGCACACTACAGGACAACTCAAACAATCCGGAAAGACGCACTGCACTTATTGCCATTGAGCTCAGCAGGTACAACCTGGACATAGTGGCACTCAGTGAGACCAGACTCCCTGATAGTGGCCAACTCAAAGAGCTCAGTGGTGGATACACCTTCTTCTGGAAAGGCAAGGGTGCAGTCGAACCGAGACAGCATGGTGTTGGGTTTGCAATTAAAAATGACCTTGTCAGAAACTTGCAGTCCATGCCAATTGAAATAAATGACAGGCTAATGACACTCAGGATTCCAGTTGGGAAAAGCCAGTCAGCCACCCTCATTAGCGCATATGCGCCCACCATGACAAACCCAGATGAAGCCAAAGACAAGTTCTATTCTGATCTAGAATCTGTCATATGCTCTGTCCCGGCAGCTGATATGCTGATTCTCTTGGGGGACTTCAATGCTAGGGTTGGCTCCGAAATCTCAGCGTGGCCAAATGTTTTGGGCCCTCATGGAGTTGGTTCATGCAATAACAATGGGTTGCGCTTACTTACTTTGTGCGCTGAATTTGGCCTGTTCATTACCAACACAAATTTTAGTCTCCCCGTGAGAAACAGAACGTCATGGATGCATCCCCGCTCAAAGCATTGGCATCTCATAGACTATGTCATTGTGAGGAAGACTGACAGAAAGGATGTCCTTGTAACAAAGGCGATGTGTGGTGCCGAGTGTGGAACTGACCACAGACTCATTGTTGGCAAGCTCAGACTAACATTGAGGCGCAATAGACGCCCTCAAGGGAAAGCGCCACCTAAACGCGTAAATGTTTCAAAACTCTGCTCAGCTGAGAAACAGAGCGAGCTCTCCTCAGAACTCTCCTCAAAATTGGATTGCGTGACTTTTGACCCTGAGAACATTGAACAGAGCTGGACTGACCTAAATACGGCTGTACACTCTTGCGCCAGCAGCACAGTTGGTTTTCCTGTCCGCAAGCACCAGGACTGGTTCAATGATAATGATAATGAAATCAAAGTGCTCATCAAAGAAAAAAAATAGTCTCATCCAAGCTCACTGCAGTGACCCCTCTTCCACAGAAAAAGCTGATGCACTGCATGCATGTAAGGGTGTACTCCAGAAGAAGCTGAGGAAAATGAAAAATGACTGGCTTGAAGAGCGAGTAAGAGAAACTCAGAAATATGCCGACACAAACAACACTAGAAAGTTCTTTGAGAGTCTCCGAGCTGTGTTTGGACCATCCCGCTCTGGCACTACGCCACTTCTTGCGTCAGATGGTTCAACACGCATTATTGAATTGAATGCCATAATTCAGCGTTGGGCAGAACATTTCGGAGGTGTGCTAAATCGGCCATCAAATATAAATACTGAGTCCATTGACCGCCTCCCTCAGACTCCTATTAATGCAGCTCTTGCCAAGCCATTCACAGCAAATGAGACCCGAACTGCCACAAATCAGATGTCCTTTAACAAATCACCAGGCGTGGATTCAATTCCTGCTGAGGTGTATGCCTTCGGTGGAGAAAAGCTTATTGAAAGGTTGACCGAGTTGTTCAATCATATGTTGAAAGCAGGGAAGCTGCCACAGGACTTCAAAGATGCTTCAATCATCCATCTGTACAAAAACAAAGGGGACAGCCAAGTCTGTGACAACCATCGGGGAATCTCTCTACTTTCAGTTGCTGGCAAAATATTGGCAAGAATGCTTCTGAATCGCCTTCTTGATCACCTCTCGTCAAATGACTTGCTTCCCGAGAGCCAATGTGGCTTTCGTAAAGAGAGGGGAACGGCGGATATGATTTTTGCTGCCAGACAGATTCAGGAAAAATGCATGGAACAAAATAAAGCGCTGTATATCACATTTGTTGACCTCACAAAAGCATTTGACACAGTGTGTCGTGAAGGCCTCTGGAAAATCTTGGCGAAGTTTGGGTGTCCACCCGAATTCATCACAATAGTGCGCCAGTTTCATGATGGCATGCAAGCTGCAGTTAAAAGCAACGGCAGTGTTTCAGAGCCCTTTGCTGTCACAGATGGGGTAAAACAGGGTTGTGTCTTAGCCCCAACTCTGCTCAGCATCATGTTCTCGGCAATTTTACAAGAAGCCTTTAACTCTCCTCCTCAAGGGGTAAGCATCAAGTACCGAACTGATGGCAGTCTATTCAACCTCAGGAGACTTCAGGCAAAAACCAGAACCAAAAGTACTCTGTGACCTACTATTTGCTGATGATTGT
>OZ007581.1:4454967-4482467 GCA_963931925.1 Onchidella celtica
TGTGGTGGTGGTGGTTGTGTTCGTGGTTATGATTGTGGTGGTGATGATTGTGTTGATGGTGGTGATAATGGTGGTGGTAATGGTGATGGTGGTGGTGATGGTGACGATGATTGTAGCGGTGGTGTTGGGGGTGATGGTTATCGCGATGTGGGTTTAGGGGAAAATCCGACTTACACTCTTAACGGGTCCGCTCCCACAATCGACGAACACAGAAAGAAAATACTTTCATTCTAAAAACTAAATAAATCAATTGATTTGAATTTCGGCAGAACTGTAGGGCAGTTTAATTACAGTATGTAACAATGATGAATATAAATATAAATATCAATTCAAAGACAACTGCATTTCTAACTAAGCTGTGGAACTAAAGCTTTCTATAATACTGGTAACTTAATCTCATTAATTGCAGCTCATATGAAGTTTAAATACCAAAAAAGGATCCGCGCACGTGGCGACGGATGATACAATTTAAATTTTATTATTTCTTATTTCCAATGAGACATGTTATAATATTAAAGTTCCTCAGTACACGCCATGGAGAATCCCAATCACACGTGCTTGTACAATAGTGCGTTGTCTGGCGGTAGCTCTTCAATAGTCTTCAAAGTAGCTGGAACGTTTCAATTGCATTATGACAAATTAGTAATTGATTCTCACCATGCGGCCCTCACTGGGAGTGAGAGCGCTGGATATCATCGCTGTGGGTTCATATATCAAACCAAGTGGGCTTAGGCTCTGGAGCTTCAATGGATCAACGCTCCTCATAACATGGACTGCTTAACTGCGTCTCTATGTCTCTCAACCAGGCAGAGGACTATCGCCGTCCACCTCGCAGCTGGAAAGGTCTGCATGTGGCAACTATCTAAGTTCTGTACGTGTTTAAATACTAAAGTCACATCTGCAACCTTCCGTCTATATTCCTACACCCGATTGGTGCAGCCACGCGGGCTCAGCCTGCAGTATTAATTTATTCTAGTCACGGCCTTGCGCCAAAATCAAGATCAATTTACCTAGACCATAAAATTTAAAATGTGAAAAATTAACTACTAAAATCTTTAAACCCCGTGCTTTCTACTCTTATGCACGAATTTCTGAACGCCAACTGAGCGTCTCAATAAAACTAGCCTTACTCGCCCATTCTCTGTGTTAATCAAAATCGCGGGGTCGAGAACTGCACTGTCATTCCTAGTTATACATTTAGTCTGTCTCGCCCCACCTTCTCTCCATCTATAAGAAAAAAGTGTTTCAAAACAAACTGTTCACGAGGACAGCTCAAGGACAAATTACGCTGGTTATAATTAACAAGATGGAAAAAATTAACTCACTGAAGTCGTGACCTAGCACGGCATTTATGATACTAATCTGTTCCTGACAATGGTGGTGGTGATGGCAATACTGTTAGTGCTGGTGGTAGTGATGGTGATGGTGGTGACGTGGTGATGGTAATGGTGGTGCTGATGGTGTTGGTGATGGTTGTGCTGATGGTGGTGGCTATGGTGGTGCTGATGGTGTTGGTGGTGGTGATAGTGGTGGTGTTGATGATGTGGTAGTAACTTTGATGGTGGTGATGGTGGGTTTTTGTTGATGTTGGTGGTGGTGATGGTGGTGTGGTGGAGATTTTGGTGATGGTGGTTGTTATGTGGTGATAACAAACAAAGAGAAGTCAGTTGTAGCCGGGAAGATTAGCAACTTTATTCTGGTAATATTTACAGGTCATTAGTTATATACAGTATCGCAGTAGATGTACATAATAATGCATAGAGTAATGAGGGTCACCAAATATCAATAAAGATAAAGTCATTCACACACTTTCATACTTTAGAATAGGTGACCTAATGTATTACCAACTCACTGAGAGTAATGCAACATGAAAAGTAATGTAAGTAAAGTGGTGGTGTTAATTAATCACACAACGCATAAGAGGTAAATTATTTCCCTTACTACGTAATTAAGTGTAGGTCTAACCAAGGGCAGTAACTAAGTAAATTACATGTATGCATAATTTCCCTTGATTATATATGGATATATAACAGTGGTGATGGTGATGGTGGTGATTATGGAGGGGGTGATGGTGTTTGTGATGGTGTGCGTGTTGGTGGTGGCGATGGTGGTGGCGATGGTGGTGGTGATGGTAATGGTTATGGTAATGGTGATGTTAGTGGTGATGTTGGTGGTGGTGGTGATGGTGGTTTTGATGGTGATGGTGGTGGTGGTGGTGGTGGTGATGGTGGTGATTTTGGTGGGAGTGATGTAGTGGTGATATTGGTGTCGTTGATGGTGATGTGGCCGTGATTTTAATGGTGGTAATGGTGATGTGGTGGTGATTTTGGTGGTTGTGATTGTGATGCGGTGTCTATTTTAGTGGTAGCGATAGTGATGTGGTGTGATTTTGATGGGGGTGATGTTGGTGTTGTGGTGATTTTGATGGGGGTGATGGCTATGTGGTGGTGATTTTGGTGGGAATGATAATGATCTGGTGGTGATTTTGATGGTGATAATGTTGATGTGGTGGTGATTCTGGTGGGGGTGAAAGTTATGTGGTTGAGATTTTGGTGGGGGTGATTGTTATGTGGTGGTGATTTTGGTGAGGGTGATGGTTATGTGGTGGTGATTTTGGTAGGGGTCATAGTTATGTGGTGGTGATTTTGGTGGGGGTGATGGTTATGTGGTTGTGATTTTGGTGGGGGTGAAGGTTATATGGTGGTGATTTTTATGGGGGTGATGATTATGTGGTGGGGATTTTGATGGTGGTGATGGTTATGTGGTGGTGATTTTTTGGGGGATGATGGTTATATGGTTATGATTTTGGTGGGGGTGATGGTTATGTGGTTGTGATTTTGGTGGGGGTGATGGTTATGTGGGGATGATTTTCGTGGGAGTGATGGTTATGTGGTTGTGATTTTCATGGTGGTGATGGTGGTGGTGATGGTGGTGGTGGTGGTGATATGGTGATGATGGTGGTAATAGTGCTTGTGGGTATTTAGTTGGTGGTAACGATTTTGGTTGTGGTGATGGTATTGATGGTTGTTGTGGTAAAGATGGTGGTGGTGATGGTATGGTGATGGTGGTGGTGGTGATGATGGGGGTGATGATGGTTGTGGTGGTGGTGGTGGTGGTGGTGGTGATGGTGGTGATGTGGTAGTGATGATGGTGATGATGTCGGTGGATGTGGTGGTGGTGTGTTCAGTCATGCTGATGGTGGTGGTCATGGTGGTAGTGGTAGTGGTGGAGGTGGTGGTGGTGGTAGGGGTAGTGATGGTGGTGGTGATGATCGTGATGATGGTTATGTTGATGGTGGTGATTATGGTGGTGGTAATGGTGGTGGTGTTGGTGATGTTGTGATGTGGTAGTTATTTTTTTGGTGGGATGTGATGGTGATGTGGTAGTGATTTTTATGGTGGTGATGGTGGTGGTTATGGTGGTGGTGGTGGTTGTGGTGCTGTGGTGGTGTTGGTGGTGGTGGTGTGAGGTGGTGGTGGTGTGAGGTGGTGGTGGTGGTGGTGATGGTGGTGGTGGTGGTTGTGGTTGTGGATTTGGTGGTGCTGTGGTGGTGGTGGTGGTGGTGATGGTGGTGGTTGTGGTGGTGTGAGGTGGTTGTGGTGGTGGTGCTGGTGCTTTTGGTGGTGATGTTGGTGCTGGTGTGAGGTGGTGGTGGTGATGGTGGTGGTGGTAGTGCTGTGGTGGTGGTGGAAGTGCTGGAGCTTTTGGTGGTCATGGTGATGGTGGTGTTTGTGTGGTTGTGGTGGTAATGGTGGTGGTGATGCTGGTGGTGGTGATGGTGATGACGTTGGTGGTGGTGGTGAGCTGTTGTGTTTGTTGTGGTAATGGTGGTGGTGGTTTTTGTGGGGTTGATGGTGGTGATGGTGGTGGTGCTTGTGGTGCTGGTGTTGGTAGTGGTGGTGGTCGTGGTGCTGTGGTGGTGGTGATAATGGTGGTTGTGGTGATGGTGGTTTTGATGGTGATTTCGTGGTGGAGATGGTGATGATGTTGGTGGTGATGGTGGTGCTGTGGCGTTTGTGGTGGTGATTGTGGTGGTGGTGGTGGTGGTGGTGGTGGTGGTGTTGTGTTGGTGTTGATGGTAGTGGTTTTGTTCGTTGTTATGATGGTGGTGGTGATGGTGGGGGGATGGTGGTGGTCATGGTGGTGGTAATGATATTCTTGATGGTGTTGATCATGGTGGTGGTGGTGGTGGTGGTTATGTTGATAGTGGTGGTAATGGTGATGATAATGGTGATGGTGGTGGTGATGGTGGTGATGATTGTAATGGTGGTGTTGGGGGTGATGGTGATGGTGATGGTAGTGCTGTTAGTGTGGTGATGGTTATGGTGATTGTAATGGTGGTGGTGATGGTGTTGGTGATGGTTGTGCTGATGTTGGTTGCTATGGTGGTGCTGATGGTGTTGGTGGTGGTGATAGTGGTGGTGTTGGTGATGTGGTAGTGATTTTGATGGTGATGATGGTGGTACTTTGTTGATGTTGGTGGTGGTGATGGTGGTGTGGTGGTGATTTTGGTGATGGTGGTGATGGCGATGGTTGTGGTTATGGTGGGGGTGATGGACTTTGTGGTGGTGTGTGTGTTGGTGGTGGTGATGGTGGTGTTGATGGTGGTGTTGATGGTGGTGGTGATGGTAGTGGTGATGTTGGTTGTTATGTTGATGGTGTTGTTGGTGGTGATGGTGGTTTTGATGGTGGTGGTTATGGTGGTTTTGATGGTGATGGTGGTGGTGGTGGTGGTGGTGATGGTGGTGATTTTGGTGGGAGTGATGTAGTGGTGATATTGGTGTCGTTGATGGTGATGTGGCCGTGATTTTAATGGTGGTAATGGTGATGTGGTGGTGATTTTGGTGGTTGTGATTGTGATGTGGTATCTATTTTAGTGGTGGCGATAGTGATGTGGTGTGATTTTGATGGGGGTGATATTGGTGTTATGGTTATTTTGATGGGGGTGATGGTTATGTGGTGGTGATTTTGGTGGGAATGATAATGATCTGGTGGTGATTTTGATGGTGGTAATATTAGTGGTGATGATGGTGGTGATTTAGGTGGGAGTGATGTAATGGTGATATTGATGTCGTTGATGGTGATGTGGCGGTGATTTTAATGGTGGTGATTTTGGTGGTAGTGATTGTGATGTGGTGTCTATTTTAGTGGTGGCGATAGCGATGTGGTATGATTTTGATCGGGGTGATGTTGGTGCTGTGGTGATTTTGATGGGGGTGGTGGTTATGTGGTGGTGATGTTGGTGGGAATGAAATACAGACAGGATGACAGGAAGACAAACAGGCAGACAATTAGGCAGGGTGGCAGTTAGAGAGACAAACAGGCAGGCAGATCTGATAACTAACCGACTAACTTACTATTACTACTACTATTACTACTACCACCACCACAACAACTATTACTACTATTACTACTACTACTATTACTACTACTACTACTACAACTACTACTACTACTACTACCACTACTATTACTACTGCAGTTACTGCTACTGTCACAAATCCCAGACTGGGAGATGTAATAAGTTATGACAGGACAACAATCACGAACAAACAAGTTAACACTTAACAGAACAATCCATCAGACTCACACATTTATTAAACATAATTATACAAATAATAGCGCAATTACATACATTATATTATTGCAATTAACTGCCGTACAACGGCCTTATTCTCACACACACTCTCCCTCGGATCCACAATCCGGTAGTTACTCCTAAAGGCACTTCGGCCTCAGCCTCTCCCCTCAGGGTCTTAATAGCACATTAATAATTCACTGGCACCGCAGTCTCTCAATATCACCTTCCTATTGTCATACACCTTAGCACTCCCCTAGCACCTCAGCAGGGCAATAACACATTATCCTTTCAATAGACATTACCATTTCACCAGTACATTATTAGTTCACTCGCCCCTCAACATGGCAATAGTGCATTATCACATTCACGCTCATATCTACGTCCCTGTCCGTGGCCTGACTGCCACGACTTTATGTGCCTCTACTGTCCTGCACTGACAGCCTCACTTCTGGCCTATGTGTGGCCTCCGGCCCTATGCTGGCCTATCCCCTGTGCTCATCGAGGTGGCTCTGCGGCCCGTCCTCGACACCTACAAGAATAACATTACATTGGTATAATACTCTACCATTTCTATTCACTCCACCTCTCCTTACAACCCATGAAGCGTACACACACTAGTTCACCTTTCACTCACCACACATCTTACAGTAACACACCTCCATCGGAGTACACACTACTCACTCGCGCTACAAATCCATGAACTCACTTTCATCTATCGCTCATGGCGCACATTGCTATATCCAATATCAAGGACTTCCACATTCCTCACATATACTTATTTACATCATGGTAATAGACGAATATAATATAATACATCAATCATAATAATCAATCAACGTTCTACATACCAGTCATTACTGGAAAGACTCTCTCACTAGTCTTCTCGACTGCTTCCCTTATGTCTGCCCGATGGGCTCTTATTCACAGGTCCGATCCGTAGGACCTTCTAACTTGCAGTGATAGTAATACAGCGCTTTCGCCTCATTCAGACCCCCCCACTACTCACAACAGCACGCTTAACTTGCTGTCTACTGTGAGCCCTTCTTACTCTACACCCGCTCTGTAGCAATCCCCTTAATTGCACTCACTCCACTCGTGACATCATCCCCCACCCCAAAAAAATTAATGCAATTAATTTCAAATCGCATCAAGATGACTGTCAACGAGTGAGCGTGAGCAATACGTACACTAAAAAAAAAATGACCTAGCAGTTCCCCTAGTATATAGAATACCGAAATCAGGGGAAAATATGGGGATCAATATGGCCTGCAATATGCATATATGTGTCACATCATGAATAGCTAACTAATCACAATACTTAATACAGAATCAAAAACCACTCAACCTATCAACCATTCTTCATATCATATTTATAATGTCAATATTTTAAAGTCGACTCATTCACACAGATCCTGTCAATGTTCCTGTCCTCCGATGTATAAGCTCCCGAACTCTTCCCCTAGGCTCGACTAAGGTAGTCGGCGATATGATTGCTGGTTCCTGGAATTGGTTGAATAACGAAGGTATACGGCTGCAAAGCCAATGCAAATCTAGATAAGCGTGGGCTGGACGAACGATTCTTCGACAAAAATGTCAGTGGCTTGTGGTCTGTCTGGATACAAAATTCTCGTCCCATGAGATAACGTCCTAATTTCTGGACGGACCACACAATGGCAAGACACTCACGCTCTATCACAGAATACTTTCTTTCTCTCTGCAATAACTTCCTACTGACATAACATACAGGATGGAGACATTCGTTCTTCTCCTGCAGAAGACAAGCGCCGACACCAGAGTCCGACGCATCCGTTCTGAGGATAAAATTAGATCGAAAATCGGGTAATATCAGAATGGGTGACGATGATAATGCTGTCACCAAATTATCAAATGATGTCTGACATTCAGACGTCCACTGGACCTTATCGGGTTGTCCCTTCTTAGTAAGGTCAGTAAGAGAAGATGACAAGGAGGAAAAATTTGGAATGAACTTTCTGTAATAATTTAAAATTCCCACTAAGCTTCTGACTTGTTTCTTTGTTTTTGGGATTGGCAACCCTACTAACTTGTCAATTTTTGTTTCTTCAGGTCTCTGAACACCTTTACCCACAATATGTGTCACAAATCCCAGACTGGGAGATGTAATAGTTTATGACAGGACGACAATCACGAACAAACAAGTTTAACACTTAACAAAACAACCCATCAGACTCACACATTTATTAAACATAATTATACATATAATAGCGCAATTACATACATTATATTATTGAAATGAACTGCCGTACAACGGCCTTATTCTCACACACACTCTCCCTCGGATCCACAATCCGGTAGTTACTCCTAAAGGCACTTCGGCCTCAGCCTCTCCCCTCAGGGTCTTAATAGCACATTAATAATTTACTGGCACCGCAGTCTCTCAATATCCCCTCCCTATTGTCATACAACTTAGCACTCCCCTAGCACCTCAGCAGGGCGATAACACATTATTATTTCCATAGCCATCAACATGGCAACAACATAGTATCAGTTCACTAGCCTATCAACATGGCAACAATATAGCATCTCATTCACTCTCATATCTACGTCCCTGTCCGTGGCCTGACTGCCACGACTGTATGTGCCTCTACTGTCCTGCACCGACAGCCTCACTTCTGGCCTATGTGTGGCCTCCGGCCCTATGCTGGCCTATCCCCTGTGCTCATCGAGGTGGCTCTGCGGCCCGTCCTCGACACCTACAAGAATAACATTACATTGGTATAATACCCTACCATTTCTATTCGCTCCACCTCTCCTTACAATCCATGAAGCGTACACACACTAGTTCACCTTTCACTCACCACACATCTTACGGTAACACACCTCCATCGGAGTACACACTACTCACTCGCGCTACAAATCCACGAACTCACTTTCATCTATCGCCCGTGGCGCACATTGCTATATCCAATATCAAGGACTTCCACATTCCTCACATATACTTATTTACATCATGGTAATAGACGAATATAATATAATACATCAATCATAATTAATCAATCAACGTTCTACATACCAGTCATTACTGGAACAACACTCATCCGTCTCCCGACTGCTTTCACTTATGTCCGCCCGCTGGGCTCTTATTCACAGGTCCGCTCCGTCGGACCTTCTAACTTGCAGTGATAGTTATACAGCGCTTTCGCCTCATTCAGACCCCCCCACTACTCACAACAGCACGCTTAACTTGCTGTCTACTGTGAGTCCTTCTTACTCTACACCCGCTCTGTAGCAATCCCCTTAATTGCACTCACTCCACTCGTGACATCATCCCCCACCCCAAAAAAATTAATGCAATTAATTTCAAATCGCATCAAGATGACTGTCAACGAGTGAGCGTGAGCAATACCTACACTAAAAAAACTGACCTAGCAGTTCCCCTAGTATATAGAATACCGGAATCAGGGGAAAATATGGGGATCAATATGGCCTGCAATATGCATATATGTGTCACATCATGAATAGCTAACTAACCACAATACTTAATACAGAATCAAAAACCATTCAACCTATCAACCATTCTTCATATCATATTTATAATGTCAATATTTTAAAGTCGACTCATTCACACAGATCCTGTCAATGTTCCTGTCCTCCGATGTATAAGCTCCCGAACTCTTCCCCTAGGCTCGACTAAGGTAGTCGGCGATATGATTGCTGGTTCCTGGAATTGGTTGAATAACGAAGGTATACGGCTGCAAAGCCAATGCCCATCTAGATAAGCGTGGGCTGGACGAACGATTCTTCGACAAAAATGTCAGTGGCTTGTGGTCTGTCTGGATACAAAATTCTCGTCCCATGAGATAACGTCCTAATTTCTGGACGGACCACACAATGGCAAGACACTCACGCTCTATCACAGAATACTTTCTTTCTCTCTGCAATAACTTCCTACTGACATAACATACAGGATGGAGACATTCGTTCTTCTCCTGCAGAAGACAAGCGCCGACACCAGAGTCCGACGCATCCGTTCTGAGGATAAAATTAGATCGAAAATCGGGTAATATCAGAATGGGTGACGATGATAATGCTGTCACCAAATTATCAAATGATGTCTGACATTCAGACGTCCACTGGACCTTATCGGGTTGTCCCTTCTTAGTAAGGTCAGTAAGAGAAGATGACAAGGAGGAAAAATTTGGAATGAACTTTCTGTAATAATTTAAAATTCCCACTAAGCTTCTGACTTGTTTCTTTGTTTTTGGGATTGGCAACCCTACTAACTTGTCAATTTTTGTTTCTTCAGGTCTCTGAACACCTCTACCCACAATATGTCCTAAGAATACTATCTCTGGACATGCCAAATCCATCTTTGCGGGTTTAGCAGTTAACCCAAAATGACGTAATCGTTGAAAAATTACTGTTAGTGTCTGAATATGATCAGACCATGTCGACGTATGGCATGCTATATCGTCAAAGAATGACACGACATTAGGTATGTCCTTCAACACTAGTATGATAATACAGATACTCTGGTCTCTTATGAAACCTCTGCAGCATATCAACGTGGAAAACATCACTCGTTCCATCAATGTGGATAGCCTAATCTACCTTTGAAACAACTCGCTCAATAACATAAGGACCTTTCCATGTCATCAATAACTTATTATGGTCCGTAGGTAATAACAATAGGACCTTGTCTCCTGGCTTAAAAATTCTCAGTTTGGAACCTCTATCTTTATAGTCTTTTGCTCTTTTCGAAGCGATACCCGAAGCTTCTTCTGCTATAGTGCGCGCTGAAGATAGTCTTTCTCTTAAATCAACAAGGTACTGAAACACCGAAATCTGCTCATCGTCTCCCGATGATGGCGACGTCATCATGTCCCGAAGAACATCAGTTGGGCCCCTAGGACTACGACCGTACATCATTTCGAACGGCGAGAATCCCGTTGACTCCTGCCGTACCTCTCTGTACGCGAATAACACTGCAGGGATATATCTATCCCAATCTTTAGGGCGATCAGCAGCTACCTTACGCAGCATCGACTTTAACGTCGAGTTCAATCTCTCGCACATGCCATTAGGCTGCGGATGATAAGGGGTGGTAGTGATGGGTTGTATGCTGAATAAGCGGAACAATTCCTTCATCATCTGCGACGTAAATTGCGCGCCCCTATCAGACAGAATTTGCTCTGGTATTCCTACTGTTACGAGCTGGGACCTCGAGTGTTACGAGTTCAAGGAAGGGTGTTACAGATGGGGTTTACTGTGCTCGTGTTTTACGGGGATGGTTAATTATAAATTTACGTGTTCGACTGCATTTAATAAAATATCGAGAGGTTTTAGAAATTACTCTGCCATACCATGCCACATACACTAATAACAATTTCGATTAAGTTATATCAAGGACCTTGTAGGGCCACAAATTTATTACTTAAAATTCCTAACAATTTCGTCTATCTTTTACATATTAAAAAGACAACATCAGCAGCATCAAATGAAAATAGTATAATACATACTAGAAGTCTCCTCTAGGTTCTTAAAGATTAGAAAATCCATATCGTTCTGACTCATTCACAATTTACTTAGTAATTATTTATCTTCAGAAATATGATCTGCCTACTATCTCACAAATAATATTCTATGTCTCAGACGACAATATTGACTCAGTTAATTACTTATAAAAGATCAAACCGTCAAGACACACTGACGTATTTAAAATAGATCTAGATCTGCTCTAGGATGGGCTGGCAATCCCCAGCCTCATCCAGACACATCAATTACAATTTACAAATGTATATTCCAGTCACTCTTTCTAGATCTTAATTGCAAGTAAAACTTTATGGTCTTGCATTCCTTTGGTCGCACTTCTACTGGAAAGTTAGGGTCAGATTCACATCATCTCGAATCATGTTGACACACTTACGATTGGTTCCCTGAAACGATTTCAGGGAACTGGAGAAAATAGCTGTGGAATATTTCATTGTCTATCCAGGACATAGACATGACGTTAACAGTCTGTTGGTTCTCTCTGGCCGAACCTCTAGCCGACAGCCCTCGTAGATGGAAGGTCTACATGGAAGTGAAGTAGCATAAAGATGTTCCCGCTTATCTTCTGCAAAACCACGTGACTGCTCAAATTTGATTGGTGCATCCACTTCGAGCTCCGCTCGCAGCGCCAATAGATTCTATTAATAGTAACAGACCAAGTAACTCAACTATGTCAAAATCGTTCGCAAAGTCTCTACACCCTAAACGTTTTATGTACGAATTTATTCACTCCTTATTCGCCCCGTCTTTCCCTGTTAAAGTACACCCAAACCACGGGGTTGAAAACTGCATCGTCACCGTCAATTTATCCATTCGTTCTATCCTGACCCACTTTCTTTCCATCTCTAAGAAAAGCGCTACAAAAACAAACCGTCCACGGGAATAGTTCAAGGACGTCTGGACTGGCTAAAATCAATGATGCCATGTAATAAACAATGCGTGACCTAGCACGGCAATTCAAATCCTAATCCTGACATATCCCCCACCCCAGTGAAAATTTTAAATAAAATGTACACGATAGGATCCAAGAAATCCCAAAGTTATTGTGGTAGGGGCTTAAGTAGTACTGTAGAAAGATGAGCCTTAAGCTTGAGAAGAAAAATCTAACTAAGAACGTGCATATTGGATGGACAAAAAGCATACAATTATTGATGCCACGTTCTATAGAATTTATTCTATTTTAACATTCTTACTGCACACAATCAAAATTCTCAGAACATCTATAATAATAATGAGTATATCACTGTATACTACTGGGTTAAAGTATAACTATTATGAAATAATGAAGCCTTACTGAAGGAATAGGCTTAATACTATATAGTCAACACACACAATTGCTGCTTATATACACATTCACACACAATATATTGTTAATTAAAATACTGTGGTATCCAATGGCAGCAGTAGCTCTGGTAGCTTGGTTTGCCATGTCTCTATCTCATTGACCCGCTGACAAGGGCGTCAGGTTTGCCAGAAGTTCAGGTCACAGTCAGGAATGACGCTGGTGGAAAGAGGATATTCACAAAAAAAAGGTTGTAAAACTGGTTCATAAAGTAATGAACAAGATAAATGTGAATCCATCCACCGTCTAGAATTGAGGGGGACAAGTACTATCCAACCCCAATACAAGACACAACACTCTTTAATAAGAATTTAAATGAGACGTGACAAAATATCAGCTTGGGAATTGTCACCGCCCGGGATAGACCGGATAACAAACCGGTATTCCTGGAGTGCAAGACTCCACCTCGTTAATCGAGCATTTTTAGCCCTGTTAGTCTTTAAGAATAACAACGGACGATGGTCCGTTTCAATTATAAACTCGGACATGAGTAGATATCTCGAAAATGCGTTTACAGCAAAAATGATAGCGAGGCACTCTCGCTCGATAATTGCATAGCGGCATTCCCTATCCAGCAACTTGCGGCTGGCGTATAGACATGGCCGCAAGGTATCGTCTCGTTCCTGTAATAACACAGCTCCCAATCCCTTGTCCGATGCATCAGTGCGGACAATAAATATTTGGTTTATATCTGGAAGTATGAGAATGGGGGAAGTGGAAAACAGTTGTTGAACGGTACGAAGTGTATCAGCACATTCGGTTGTCCATTTCACTTTATTAGGAAAATTCTTTCTTGTGAGGTCCGACAACGGAGCTGTAAGCGAAGAAAAATTTGGAATGAATTTCCTATAATAGTTAAGAAAGCCCAATAAACTACGAACTTCTTTCTTAGTTCGAGGTGGTTGGAGCTTTAAGATGGTAGTTATCTTCTTGTCATCAGGAGTCTGAACGCCGTGGGCAATTGTATGGCCCAGAAAATTAATTTCATTATATCCTAAAAATACCTTACTGGGTTTCGCCGTAAGGCCAGCTCGACGAAGAGCAATAAAAACTTGTCGTAGGGCTGCGAGGTGTCCCGACCAATCGGTTTCATAAATACAAATGTCGTCAAAATACGACAATACGGAACTCATACCCTGGAGTAATATTGTCATCATACGGGCGAAAGTAGCAGGGGCTGTAACTAACCCGAAAGGCATATAGCGCCACTGCCTAAGACCCAATGGAGTCTGAAAGGCGGTATATTGCTTGCTATTCTCATCAAGCGGAATTTGCCAATAGCCTTTGGAAAGATCAATTTTAGAAAAAATCGTTGCCCTAGCTAACTGAGCAAAAAGATTCTCCTGGTTGGGAATCGGTTCCGCGTCATATATCGTAACCTCATTAAGTTTACGATAGTCAATACAAAAACGCACTGTATCATCTTTTTTTTTCACTAAGACGATGGGTGAGTTATATGGGCTCGTCGATCGCTCTATCACTCCTAGGTGAAACATGTTACGTACCTCGGTTATTATAGTCTCCTGTGCGTGCAGCGGACGCGGGTATGGTTTAACAAAGACTGGTATATCCGTCTTTAATCTTATAACATGCTGTACCAAAGAAGTATTACCTGGTAGATCAGTAAAGACTGTTGTAAACTCGTTAAGCAAATCTCTTATATCTTGTCTTTGCGATTCAGATAAATCTGGATTTATATTCACATCCGAAGTGTTTTCAGAAGATCGAAGTGCGGGTATTGAATTCTCTATCTTGATAGGATCATCATCGTCAACTGAAACTAAGGCCGCATTGGCCTGAGCAATCACATTTCGGCGATTATTCTGTCGATTATCATCGTCGGACAGGTACTGCTTTAACATATTTATATGGAAGACTTTGTCCTGTCCCCGAATCTTGATAAGATAATTTACTCGAGAAAGTCTCTTTAGAACTTTAAAAGGTCCTTTCCATGTAAGAAGGAGTTTATTTTTCGTCTCCGGAAGGAGAACAAGAGTTTGGTCTCCGACGGCCAAGGTTCGCAATCGGCTACCTTGATCACGATATTGTTTATAAAGACTCGCATGCGCAGCTGAAGATTTTTGTGCGAGCTGACATGCGTTAAGAATTCGCTGGCGCAAGTCCACAACGTATTGATATGCAGACCGCGTATCATTGTCGTCGGTGTCTGATCCGGCGAATAAATCATGGAGTATGGCCATTGGACCACGCGGCTTACGACCATACAGTAATTCGAAGGGGGAAAAACCCGTCGATGCGTTCGGTAGTTCTCGGTATGCAAAAAGAATAGCGGGGAGTTGTCTATCCCAATCACTCGGTTTGTCGGCGGAAACTCGTGCAAGCATACTTTTCATGGTAGCATTCCAACGTTCACAGCAGCCATTAGACTGTGGGTGATATGGAGATGTTAATCTTTGTTTAATCCCGACCAACTCCAAGACTTTCTTAAAAAGCTCAGAGGTAAACTGTGGACCTCTGTCCGATAGAATTTCAACCGGAAACCCAAGACGCGAAAAAATAGTAATAAGAGCTTCAGCGATATGATCAGCTGAAATGTCTTTTAGCGGAATGGCCTCTGGCCAACGGGTTGCGTAGTCAATGACAGAAAGTATAAAACGATGTCCTCTGTCTGACTTGTGTAGGGGACCAACTATATCTACGGCAACGCGCTCAAATGGTCTGGAGACCATTGGCATCTCCTGCAGAGGAGCTCGCGATGCTCTTCCTTTAGGAGTACGTCTCTGACATACGTCACATGTTGATACGAACCGGTTTACATCTGCGTAAATACTGGGCCAAAAAAATTGCGATAGTATTCGAGACTTAGTTCTGGCCTTTCCCTGTCTGAGGTAGATCTGGAAGGTGAAAGGGTTCCCTCGCCGGTGTCCACGGGTCAATGGGATGTTGAGTTCACCATATGAAATTGAAATACAAAATTAAATTAGTACAAATTGCCTAAAATCGATAATAGAAGACCTGAAAACATAATATTACAACAGTACAATATCAAGTAATGGAATAAAAATACAATAGGTGTTAAATAACTTATCTAAGTGGCATGGCGTTATCTAAGGTTCTTTAAGGGTCCCTCTCCAGTGTTACGAGCTGGGTCCTCGAGTGTTACGAGTTCAAGGAAGGGTGTTACAGATGGGGTTTACTGTGCTCGTGTTTTACGGGGATGGTTAATTATAAATTTACGTGTTCGACTGCATTTAATAAAATATCGAGAGGTTTTAGAAATTACTCTGCCATACCATGCCACATACACTAATAACAATTTCGATTAAGTTATATCAAGGACCTTGTAGGGCCACAAATTTATTACTTAAAATTCCTAACAATTTCGTCTATCTTTTACATATTAAAAAGACAACATCAGCAGCATCAAATGAAAATAGTATAATACGTACTAGAAGTCTCCTCTAGGTTCTTAAAGATTAGAAAATCCATATCGTTCTGACTCATTCACAATTTACTTAGTAATTATTTATCTTCAGAAATATGATCTGCCTACTATCTCACAAATAATATTCTATGTCTCAGACGACAATATTGACTCAGTTAATTACTTATAAAAGATCAAACCGTCAAGACACACTGACGTATTTAAAATAGATCTAGATCTGCTCTAGGATGGGCTGGCAATCCCCAGCCTCATCCAGACACATCAATTACAATTTACAAATGTATATTCCAGTCACTCTTTCTAGATCTTAATTGCAAGTAAAACTTTATGGTCTTGCATTCCTTTGGTCGCACTTCTACTGGAAAGTTAGGGTCAGATTCACATCATCTCGAATCATGTTGACACACTTACGATTGGTTCCCTGAAACGATTTCAGGGAACTGGAGAAAATAGCTGTGGAATATTTCATTGTCTATCCAGGACATAGACATGACGTTAACAGTCTGTTGGTTCTCTCTGGCCGAACCTCTAGCCGACAGCCCTCGTAGATGGAAGGTCTACATGGAAGTGAAGTAGCATAAAGATGTTCCCGCTTATCTTCTGCAAAACCACGTGACTGCTCAAATTTGATTGGTGCATCCACTTCGAGCTCCGCTCGCAGCGCCAATAGATTCTATTAATAGTAACAGACCAAGTAACTCAACTATGTCAAAATCGTTCGCAAAGTCTCTACACCCTAAACGTTTTATGTACGAATTTATTCACTCCTTATTCGCCCCGTCTTTCCCTGTTAAAGTACACCCAAACCACGGGGTTGAAAACTGCATCGTCACCGTCAATTTATCCATTCGTTCTATCCTGACCCACTTTCTTTCCATCTCTAAGAAAAGCGCTACAAAAACAAACCGTCCACGGGAATAGTTCAAGGACGTCTGGACTGGCTAAAATCAATGATGCCATGTAATAAACAATGCGTGACCTAGCACGGCAATTCAAATCCTAATCCTGACACCTACCCTAGCGAAAATTGCAAACAACGCTTCCGCGACTGCCTCAGACGTTATGGTCCGCAGAGGAACCGCCTCTGGCCATCTCGTAGCATTACATATGACCGTTAAGAAAAATCGATTCCCCCTATCGGTCGCTGGGTGAATGGGGCCAACAAGGTCTATCGAGACCTTTTTAAACGGTTCCGAGACCGTGGGGATCTTCTGAAGAGGAGCCTGGGGTGTACGACCCTTATGCGTCGTCTTTTGGCACGCACTGCACGTCTTACAATAGACTTGCACATCTCTGTGGATCGATGGCCAGTAAAAATTTTTAAGAACCCTTTCTTTGGTTCTAGCTATCCCCATATGACCCGCTAATGGGACATCATGTGCCAAATGCAATACTGTTGCGATCAGCAACGCTGGCACAACGACCTGCTTTAAAATGGAGGACACCGTTACATACTTACGGAACAGAATGCCCGCCTGAACAAAAAAGGAAGATGACCCGTTCTTATATCTCCTCGTTTTCTCGGTTCGCGCTTCCCCAAAACATGGGTTTAATGATGGGTCCTCCCTCTGTAATCTCGCCAAGCGCTCTGGCGTGATATCTAGGTTGACCGCTGGCGTAGCCAAAGGTCTAATCTTATCTTTATCAGCTACCCGTCGACGTGTTTCGACCGCGGCGCAAAAGTCAATACATTTTGATTGCGACCATGCTTGCACGTTCTCATCGGAAGGGGAAACTACCCGTGATACATTCCCAATGATGAGCTGGGCGCCTGGAAAACAACCAACGACTGCTTCGACTTCCCCGCTAAGGAAAGGTGTATCTATCACTATTCTTGCCATGGGTAATTTCTCAATGGCCCCCGAAAATTGGATGCACGGGACAGTCTCACCTGTAAGCTGTGAATCCCGAATGCAGTCTCTATGCACTCCCACAACGGTAGATCCTGTATCTCGTAAAACCGAGACCGGTTCGTCCCCAACAAACCCCGGATAAACCCTAAGACCACCCCCTGTATGACATGAATTTATAACGGGGATCTTTCTCCCACAAGGTAAAACACCGGAAGATAATAACTTCTCACAACTGGGACACTTAGAATACTGTCCGCCTCCGTTGTCCGATGTAACACACGCAGCCGCATGATGAAATTTATTTGGGGAACATGGACTGGAGCTACTGTCCACGTTCGCCGCTATCCTACCTGCAGGGCAATTCACGCTGATGTGATCTGCTCTACCGCAGTTCCAACACTTCGCGGCCCTACACTCGCGTGAAAAGTGACCCACGCGTCCGCAAGTCCAACACTCCGCTCCCTGTGCTGCACTAGGCCTGGGTCCCCGTGACCCATCGCGACCGGAACTAGAGTCCCTATGCCGTCGGTCATCGGCAAAGGTCACAAATCGCCCCCGGCCATTACCGCGACCTAGCCCTCCTGCTCGGTCAAACTTACCGGATCCATATGCCGGTGATTGGTGATAGCCCCTACGCTGCCCCTGGGCTTGCCCGCTATAGGCACCACGCTGACGCGACCTGTCCCTAAGTCCTGCCGGCGACCCCTCGACAACGGCGACGTACCCAGCATCTTGGACGTACGCCCTGGCGACTGGTTTGGACGGATGCGCCGTACGGTATGCCTCCGCCAACTTAGACGCCTCCTGCACCGTCGCGGGTTCGTTTTCTTTCAGGAAAGCCACCAGATCCTTATGGCACGACGCGTACAGCTGGTCACGGATCATTAGGTCTTTCAGTTTAGCAAAATCCGTGCCCACATGCGCCAAGTCTACCCAGTTCGCGAAATACTCCGTTAGTCTCGCGACGAAGGCAGCAAAGTCCTCCCTGGTATCTGCACGTGCCCGCCTAAACTGCTCCCGGAAATATTCCTCGGTACGCGCAAATCGGCGAAGCAGCAAAGCCTTCAGCTTATCATAATCTTGCACGTCTTCGCGCTGTAGCTCTTTAAAGTAGGTTAACGCTCGCCCCTGCAATAGCGACGCCAGGTACGTGGCCCATAATTCCTTATTTTCCCCCCATTGCAATTGTGCGTTCAGTTCGAACCTGTAAAGGAAGGCGTCTATGTCGTCCTTCCGGTCGTCGAACGTAGGGAGCTTAATCCTAACGCCACCTTTATTGTGTACCTGCCGCTCAACTGTTTCTGTTGGCGCCTTCTTTTCCAACTCCGCGATTCTCATTCGCGTCTCTCTCTCCTGTTGGTTATCCCTAGCTTCTATCTCCCTTAACTTTATCTCCCTCTCCTGCCCCTGAGCCTTAGCCTCTCTTTCCTGTTGCTTAAACTCCCTTTCCTGTTGCTGAGCCTCTAACTCCTTTAACTTAAACTCTCTTTCCTCTTCTCTCTGTCGCTCTTGAGCCTCTTTTTCTCGCTCTCTATCCTTAGCACGCTCATCGCGCAAATCCGCCTGCTGTTCTTTAATCCAGCCGCGTAGCTCCTCTCCCTCCAGGCCAAGTTCCTTACCCAACTTCATTAGTTGTTGGAGTTCCGCCATTTCACAGATTTATGGTTATGGTATCTATTATAAGACGACCAACCTGTCGGTATAATCACTACCGATACGACCAGAGACCTGAGATCACACCAGATATAACAATACCCAGTTGTCTCAAATACAATTCAGAAATTTACCTTTACAGCACAACTAATTCTATATCTACAAAATGCATAGCACTATTAATTATAAAAGAAAATAGAAACGACAAGAATGAAGAAATACAGTAGAAGGACCACAAGTACGTCAAGGACAACGAACCAGACTGGGACAAAGACCTAAAAAAGAAAATATAATGGAAAAAAGAATGCAACCTAACTACGCCGATTACACTACACGGTACGAACAAGAACAGAGTCTGAAAAAAAAGAACGTATCTATAGATAGGTAGAAAGAGGGACAAGAGAATACGTCTTCCTGCGGAACAGAGAAGATATCGACGCTACAACTAAACACTAACAAAGCCCTACAGAATGTTCACCGTGATGAACGAAGTTCCAAGTTTATCACACCTTTTTTTTTTAAAGGATAAACTAGGTTCAACACAGCAAACGAAAACAGCAAAAACAGAGAAAAAGACAGATTAAAGGAACAGCCCCCGATCCAGGGTACAAAATTTCAGTTTCACTTAACTTCGAATTTTGAGTTTAACTCCTCCCCTTAATCGGAGCTCTGGCTGCTTGTCTCCTCAGGCTGCACGCACACTCTGCAGAAATTTAAGTACACATTAATACATATTCATCAAAATACATGCATCAATACATATTCATAAATATACATAAATCATATCATGAAAATTCCATTCATCCCACGAACAAAGACAACAGCATGAATTCCTAGCACAACAGAAAAACAACTAGATATAATGAATACACAATGTCAAAATGACCACAGGTAAACAGGACGAGCCCCCAGTGTCACAAATCCCAGACTGGGAGATGTAATAAGTTATGACAGGACAACAATCACGAACAAACAAGTTAACACTTAACAGAACAATCCATCAGACTCACACATTTATTAAACATAATTATACAAATAATAGCGCAATTACATACATTATATTATTGCAATTAACTGCCGTACAACGGCCTTATTCTCACACACACTCTCCCTCGGATCCACAATCCGGTAGTTACTCCTAAAGGCACTTCGGCCTCAGCCTCTCCCCTCAGGGTCTTAATAGCACATTAATAATTCACTGGCACCGCAGTCTCTCAATATCACCTTCCTATTGTCATACACCTTAGCACTCCCCTAGCACCTCAGCAGGGCAATAACACATTATCCTTTCAATAGACATTATCATTTCACCAGTACATTATTAGTTCACTCGCCCCTCAACATGGCAATAGTGCATTATCACATTCACGCTCATATCTACGTCCCTGTCCGTGGCCTGACTGCCACGACTTTATGTGCCTCTACTGTCCTGCACTGACAGCCTCACTTCTGGCCTATGTGTGGCCTCCGGCCCTATGCTGGCCTATCCCCTGTGCTCATCGAGGTGGCTCTGCGGCCCGTCCTCGACACCTACAAGAATAACATTACATTGGTATAATACTCTACCATTTCTATTCACTCCACCTCTCCTTACAACCCATGAAGCGTACACACACTAGTTCACCTTTCACTCACCACACATCTTACAGTAACACACCTCCATCGGAGTACACACTACTCACTCGCGCTACAAATCCATGAACTCACTTTCATCTATCGCTCATGGCGCACATTGCTATATCCAATATCAAGGACTTCCACATTCCTCACATATACTTATTTACATCATGGTAATAGACGAATATAATATAATACATCAATCATAATAATCAATCAACGTTCTACATACCAGTCATTACTGGAAAGACTCTCTCACTAGTCTTCTCGACTGCTTCCCTTATGTCTGCCCGATGGGCTCTTATTCACAGGTCCGATCCGTAGGACCTTCTAACTTGCAGTGATAGTAATACAGCGCTTTCGCCTCATTCAGACCCCCCCCACTACTCACAACAGCACGCTTAACTTGCTGTCTACTGTGAGCCCTTCTTACTCTACACCCGCTCTGTAGCAATCCCCTTAATTGCACTCACTCCACTCGTGACATCATCCCCCACCCCAAAAAAATTAATGCAATTAATTTCAAATCGCATCAAGATGACTGTCAACGAGTGAGCGTGAGCAGTACGTACACTAAAAAAAAAATGACCTAGCAGTTCCCCTAGTATATAGAATACCGAAATCAGGGGAAAATATGGGGATCAATATGGCCTGCAATATGCATATATGTGTCACATCATGAATAGCTAACTAATCACAATACTTAATACAGAATCAAAAACCACTCAACCTATCAACCATTCTTCATATCATATTTATAATGTCAATATTTTAAAGTCGACTCATTCACACAGATCCTGTCAATGTTCCTGTCCTCCGATGTATAAGCTCCCGAACTCTTCCCCTAGGCTCGACTAAGGTAGTCGGCGATATGATTGCTGGTTCCTGGAATTGGTTGAATAACGAAGGTATACGGCTGCAAAGCCAATGCCCATCTAGATAAGCGTGGGCTGGACGAACGATTCTTCGACAAAAATGTCAGTGGCTTGTGGTCTGTCTGGATACAAAATTCTCGTCCCATGAGATAACGTCCTAATTTCTGGACGGACCACACAATGGCAAGACACTCACGCTCTATCACAGAATACTTTCTTTCTCTCTGCAATAACTTCCTACTGACATAACATACAGGATGGAGACATTCGTTCTTCTCCTGCAGAAGACAAGCGCCGACACCAGAGTCCGACGCATCCGTTCTGAGGATAAAATTAGATCGAAAATCGGGTAATATCAGAATGGGTGACGATGATAATGCTGTCACCAAATTATCAAATGATGTCTGACATTCAGACGTCCACTGGACCTTATCGGGTTGTCCCTTCTTAGTAAGGTCAGTAAGAGAAGATGACAAGGAGGAAAAATTTGGAATGAACTTTCTGTAATAATTTAAAATTCCCACTAAGCTTCTGACTTGTTTCTTTGTTTTTGGGATTGGCAACCCTACTAACTTGTCAATTTTTGTTTCTTCAGGTCTCTGAACACCTTTACCCACAATATGTGTCACAAATCCCAGACTGGGAGATGTAATAGTTTATGACAGGACGACAATCACGAACAAACAAGTTTAACACTTAACAAAACAACCCATCAGACTCACACATTTATTAAACATAATTATACATATAATAGCGCAATTACATACATTATATTATTGAAATGAACTGCCGTACAACGGCCTTATTCTCACACACACTCTCCCTCGGATCCACAATCCGGTAGTTACTCCTAAAGGCACTTCGGCCTCAGCCTCTCCCCTCAGGGTCTTAATAGCACATTAATAATTTACTGGCACCGCAGTCTCTCAATATCCCCTCCCTATTGTCATACAACTTAGCACTCCCCTAGCACCTCAGCAGGGCGATAACACATTATTATTTCCATAGCCATCAACATGGCAACAACATAGTATCAGTTCACTAGCCTATCAACATGGCAACAATATAGCATCTCATTCACTCTCATATCTACGTCCCTGTCCGTGGCCTGACTGCCACGACTGTATGTGCCTCTACTGTCCTGCACCGACAGCCTCACTTCTGGCCTATGTGTGGCCTCCGGCCCTATGCTGGCCTATCCCCTGTGCTCATCGAGGTGGCTCTGCGGCCCGTCCTCGACACCTACAAGAATAACATTACATTGGTATAATACCCTACCATTTCTATTCGCTCCACCTCTCCTTACAATCCATGAAGCGTACACACACTAGTTCACCTTTCACTCACCACACATCTTACGGTAACACACCTCCATCGGAGTACACACTACTCACTCGCGCTACAAATCCACGAACTCACTTTCATCTATCGCCCGTGGCGCACATTGCTATATCCAATATCAAGGACTTCCACATTCCTCACATATACTTATTTACATCATGGTAATAGACGAATATAATATAATACATCAATCATAATAATCAATCAACGTTCTACATACCAGTCATTACTGGAACAACACTCATCCGTCTCCCGACTGCTTTCACTTATGTCCGCCCGCTGGGCTCTTATTCACAGGTCCGCTCCGTCGGACCTTCTAACTTGCATTGATAGTTATACAGCGCTTTCGCCTCATTCAGACCCCCCCCCCACTACTCACAACAGCACGCTTAACTTGCTGTCTACTGTGAGTCCTTCTTACTCTACACCCGCTCTGTAGCAATCCCCTTAATTGCACTCACTCCACTCGTGACAATATGTCCTAAGAATACTATCTCTGGACATGCCAAATCCATCTTTGCGGGTTTAGCAGTTAACCCAAAATGACGTAATCGTTGAAAAATTACTGTTAGTGTCTGAATATGATCAGACCATGTCGACGTATGGCATGCTATATCGTCAAAGAATGACACGACATTAGGTATGTCCTTCAACACTAGTATGATAATACAGATACTCTGGTCTCTTATGAAACCTCTGCAGCATATCAACGTGGAAAACCTCACTCGTTCCATCAATGTGGATAGCGTAATCTACCTTTGAAACAACTCGCTCAATAACATAAGGACCTTTCCATGTCATCAATAACTTATTATGGTCCGTAGGTAATAACAATAGGACCTTGTCTCCTGGCTTAAAAATTCTCAGTTTGGAACCTCTATCTTTATAGTCTTTTGCTCTTTTCGAAGCGATACCCGAAGCTTCTTCTGCTATAGTGCGCGCTGAAGATAGTCTTTCTCTTAAATCAACAAGGTACTGAAACACCGAAATCTGCTCATCGTCTCCCGATGATGGCGACGTCATCATGTCCCGAAGAACATCAGTTGGGCCCCTAGGACTACGACCGTACATCATTTCGAACGGCGAGAATCCCGTTGACTCCTGCCGTACCTCTCTGTACGCGAATAACACTGCAGGGATATATCTATCCCAATCTTTAGGGCGATCAGCAGCTACCTTACGCAGCATCGACTTTAACGTCGAGTTCAATCTCTCGCACATGCCATTAGCCTGCGGATGATAAGGGGTGGTAGTGATGGGTTGTATGCTGAATAAGCGGAACAATTCCTTCATCATCTGCGACGTAAATTGCGCGCCCCTATCAGACAGAATTTGCTCTGGTATTCCTACCCTAGCGAAAATTGCAAACAACGCTTCCGCGACTGCCTCAGACGTTATGGTCCGCAGAGGAACCGCCTCTGGCCATCTCGTAGCATTACATATGACCGTTAAGAAAAATCGATTCCCCCTATCGGTCGCTGGGTGAATGGGGCCAACAAGGTCTATCGAGACCTTTTTAAACGGTTCCAAGACCGTGGGGATCTTCTGAAGAGGAGCCTGGGGTGTACGACCCTTATGCGTCGTCTTTTGGCACGCACTGCACGTCTTACAATAGACTTGCACATCTCTGTGGATCGATGGCCAGTAAAAATTTTTAAGAACCCTTTCTTTGGTTCTAGCTATCCCCATATGACCCGCTAATGGGACATCATGTGCCAAATGCAATACTGTTGCGATCAGCAACGCTGGCACAACGACCTGCTTTAAAATGGAGGACACCGTTACATACTTACGGAACAGAATGCCCGCCTGAACAAAAAAGGAAGATGACCCGTTCTTATATCTCCTCGTTTTCTCGGTTCGCGCTTCCCCAAAACATGGGTTTAATGATGGGTCCTCCCTCTGTAATCTCGCCAAGCGCTCTGGCGTGATATCTAGGTTGACCGCTGGCGTAGCCAAAGGTCTAATCTTATCTTTATCAGCTACCCGTCGACGTGTTTCGACCGCGGCGCAAAAGTCAATACATTTTGATTGCGACCATGCTTGCACGTTCTCATCGGAAGGGGAAACTACCCGTGATACATTCCCAATGATGAGCTGGGCGCCTGGAAAACAACCAACGACTGCTTCGACTTCCCCGCTAAGGAAAGGTGTATCTATCACTATTCTTGCCATGGGTAATTTCTCAATGGCCCCCGAAAATTGGATGCACGGGACAGTCTCACCTGTAAGCTGTGAATCCCGAATGCAGTCTCTATGCACTCCCACAACGGTAGATCCTGTATCTCGTAAAACCGAGACCGGTTCGTCCCCAACAAACCCCGGATAAACCCTAAGACCACCTCCTGTATGACATGAATTTATAACGGGGATCTTTCTCCCACAAGGTAAAACACCGGAAGATAATAACTTCTCACAACTGGGACACTTAGAATACTGTCCGCCTCCGTTGTCCGATGTAACACACGCAGCCGCATGATGAAATTTATTTGGGGAACATGGACTGGAGCTACTGTCCACGTTCGCCGCTATCCTACCTGCAGGGCAATTCACGCTGATGTGATCTGCTCTACCGCAGTTCCAACACTTCGCGGCCCTACACTCGCGTGAAAAGTGACCCACGCGTCCGCAAGTCCAACACTCCGCTCCCTGTGCTGCACTAGGCCTGGGTCCCCGTGACCCATCGCGACCGGAACTAGAGTCCCTATGCCGTCGGTCATCGGCAAAGGTCACAAATCGCCCCCGGCCATTACCGCGACCTAGCCCTCCTGCTCGGTCAAACTTACCGGATCCATATGCCGGTGATTGGTGATAGCCCCTACGCTGCCCCTGGGCTTGCCCGCTATAGGCACCACGCTGACGCGACCTGTCCCTAAGTCCTGCCGGCGACCCCTCGACAACGGCGACGTACCCAGCATCTTGGACGTACGCCCTGGCGACTGGTTTGGACGGATGCGCCGTACGGTATGCCTCCGCCAACGTAGACGCCTCCTGCACCGTCGCGGGTTCGTTTTCTTTCAGGAAAGCCACCAGATCCTTATGGCACGACGCGTACAGCTGGTCACGGATCATTAGGTCTTTCAGTTTAGCAAAATCCGTGCCCACATGCGCCAAGTCTACCCAGTTCGCGAAATACTCCGTCAATCTCGCGACGAAGGCAGCAAAGTCCTCCCTGGTATCTGCACGTGCCCGCCTAAACTGCTCCCGGAAATATTCCTCGGTACGCGCAAATCGGCGAAGCAGCAAAGCCTTCAGCTTATCATAATCTTGCACGTCTTCGCGCTGTAGCTCTTTAAAGTAGGTTAACGCTCGCCCCTGCAATAGCGACGCCAGGTACGTGGCCCATAATTCCTTATTTTCCCCCCATTGCAATTGTGCGTTCAGTTCGAACCTGTAAAGGAAGGCGTCTATGTCGTCCTTCCGGTCGTCGAACGTAGGGAGCTTAATCCTAACGCCACCTTTATTGTGTACCTGCCGCTCAACTGTTTCTGTTGGCGCCTTCTTTTCCAACTCCGCGATTCTCATTCGCGTCTCTCTCTCCTGTTGGTTATCCCTAGCTTCTATCTCCCTTAACTTTATCTCCCTCTCCTGCTCCTGAGCCTTAGCCTCTCTTTCCTGTTGCTTAAACTCCCTTTCCTGTTGCTGAGCCTCTAACTCCTTTAACTTAAACTCTCTTTCCTCTTCTCTCTGTCGCTCTTGAGCCTCTTTTTCTCGCTCTCTATCCTTAGCACGCTCATCGCGCAAATCCGCCTGCTGTTCTTTAATCCAGCCGCGTAGCTCCTCTCCCTCCAGGCCAAGTTCCTTACCCAACTTCATTAGTTGTTGGAGTTCCGCCATTTCACAGATTTATGGTTATGGTATCTATTATAAGACGACCAACCTGTCGGTATAATCACTACCGATACGACCAGAGACCTGAGATCACACCAGATATAACAATACCCAGTTGTCTCAAATACAATTCAGAAATTTACCTTTACAGCACAACTAATTCTATATCTACAAAATGCATAGCACTATTAATTATAAAAGAAAATAGAAACGACAAGAATGAAGAAATACAGTAGAAGGACCACAAGTACGTCAAGGACAACGAACCAGACTGGGACAAAGACCTAAAAAAGAAAATATAATGGAAAAAAGAATGCAACCTAACTACGCCGATTACACTACACGGTACGAACAAGAACAGAGTCTGAAAAAAAAGAACGTATCTATAGATAGGTAGAAAGAGGGACAAGAGAATACGTCTTCCTGCGGAACAGAAAAGATATCGACGCTACAACTAAACACTAACAAAGCC
>OZ007581.1:4492467-4632467 GCA_963931925.1 Onchidella celtica
TGTACAGAGAGAACAAGATAGCGTCTTGGAACATCATGTAACATTACATGTATTATCATTGTGGACAAGTCAACGCCCATCTCACATACTAGCGTATTAACAATTTCCCCATTTAGCAAGAGAACGCTTCGAAGATTTGGTGAGAATAGGATTTCTTGAGAACAGACAAGCATAATAGATTAACGTTTCTGTAATTCCAAAACTATTAAAGACATCAACACGTCACTTTGTGAGAATAATTATAAATCTCACCATATAGTAGCCGTAACTAAACCCACCAAAATGATTGATATGCCAGTTTGAGAGACGGATCACCAAGTGATTGTCTGTACTACTCGTACCTACCAATGGTCTAGTCAGAGAAAACGGGACATTGTGCAGGAATACAATATAATTGGTATGAAAACAATTCATATGAACGGTGGGGGGGGGGGGGGAGGGTTAAATAGTTTATTTATAGTTCATTTCAAAATAAATCGCATGAGATTTTCTTAATTATTTTCTGAAACGATTCCACCTAATTAATGATTGTGTTTTGTAAAACATTTTTTTCTTCATATTGTATATTTTTGTATATTTTTTTACCGAAGAAAATTTTTTTTTTCATTCTTCCAAACTCGATGTAAATATCTGTAATTGGTTAAAATTGAAACACGTGGATTGTCCATATGGCAATCTACAACTTGGTTCTCGCTACTTTGTCTTCCTCTGAATAACTCATTTTTGGCTTCCACATCGTTCAATCACACATATTAATCGCAAATCTATGTTTGTTTATTGTAATATTTTAATATAAATTGTATTTGCCAAGTTGTATGTGAGAGATGTGTTGTTTTATACTCTGTTTGACGTAGGCGATGGCAAAACAACCCAACAAAACTACAGTATAAGATGACTGGTCCAGCTAAGTGCGGTAATCTGGCAAATTTTGTCAGGCACATTTGTCGGCCTTCCGACGCTATAATAATCTGCCCATTGACGTTGGGGGAGGGATGGGGAAGGGGTGGTGCGATCTGCATTCTTTTGCGCAAGTCGACCCAGACAGGCGATGAGTCACTCAGTGGGAAGTCCCGATGCCCGTACTGAACCTTGAGGAATTTGTTTTTTTTTCTCAAACCAGATTTTGGCTCAATCAGAAATTTTCTGTACAAATATTAATGAAACACGCAGCAGTTACAGTAACGTGAAATGAAACAAGAAACGTAAATTCGAGTTTCAGACATTGATACCCATAGCATGTGTATATTGTAATTTGTTTACATACGTGTTTTTGCCCGCAGTCGAGATCCCGACCCGTAAACTGGGTGTTGTAATGACGTCATGTGTGGTACAGAAGTGAGCAACAAAACAGTTGTTTTTTAAAGAGGCCCATACAGATTTATAATGTCTTTTGTGTTATCATTGTCATATTATGTAGTACATGTAATACACTTTTACCCCTCTGATCTAAGTTCAGACGAAATGTCTTTTAAGTGCAAATTTGTGGCACTAACAAGAATGACATTGCGTCTCTACAACGTTTTTCATAAAGTGGTCAGTCGTGGTTTTCTGTATCATATAATTAAAAGTCCTGATAAACGACTTCAGCATTCACATTGGATGGATGGTTGAAGGAACATGGAGAAAATGAACAGCTGGTCACTAAGGAAGCTGCAAGCAAGAAACTGTACAGATTTCACAAAGATGTTTAGCATCGTAATTCGTACCACCCAGGATCTCTTTCAAAAGCAAAAGTTCCCGAGTTTAAAAAGCTCAAAATCAAAATTAGGCAGGACATCGAATCTGATGCATCTAAACACACGCTTTGGAGAACTCGGAGAGATATGGAATTCATGTTCCACCAAGTCAACTAGTGGATGAAACATTTTACCTTGTCCCAGCAAGAGCCAAATATCTGCAGACAGAGAATGGATGTCTATGGACGGTATTGAGAGAGAAGATGCCTCAAGCGGCATTGACTTTTACGGGCCTGCTAGATGAACTTCCCGGCATTATCCGGGATAAACCTGTGAACCCAACGTTCTCCCTCTCTCTCTCTTTGTCTAGAAAGCTTCCTATGCTCTACATTCTTATCACAGATTTCATGCGCAACAGAGCACTATGCACCATTTCTGGTAGAGAAACTGCGCGCAGGGAACTGATCTCGTATTAATATCATTTTCTATGCAGTGGGCGTACTGCAGGGAGCCAAAACAAAGATCATTGTATTTGACATTTTTATAACTTTTTATTTAAAAATACCTGAAACTTGAATCAACATAATCGGTCGATACAAAAGCGATTGGGATGGATTAGTTGACACTTCAGAAAATTAATTTTATAGTTTTTGAAACTGTCACTTAGGCTGTAGCATCGAGCAAAACCACAACAACAAATAAAGGGAGGGAGAGGGAGGGGGGGGGGAGGGCAAATTGCACCACAATGAATTACTTTCGCCCGTATTTTTTTTTATATAATAAGATAAATTCAACAATATTGTACAGACCACATGAGTACTGTGAACATCGTGTAAATAAAATATTTTCAGTTGTTTGTTACTTAAATAAACTAAAACAGCAAAGAAGATCTACATTTTGCTACTGGTCTCATTATTGTATGTTGATAAAATGGTGGAGATATCGGCCAATCCAAGCTAGATCCAATGTAAACCAGAAATCCACCCGTGGAGATTGAACCCGCCCCCAAACATTGACGATTGAATAGCGGAGGGAGACAAACCTATCACTGGCTGCGACATTCTCCATCAGCTGGAATTTCGCCAGGTCTTTTCTCCAATTTGCGGACAAGGTTTACGGACAAACCAGACAGAATTTGAATTGTGTTCATGTTGAAATATTTTCTGGAAACTTGGCCATGTTTTTAATGTCTCTGTTTTATTGCAAACTTTTGAATCCGCCAAGGGACAAACTGAAAACAAAAACAATGGCCGCCATGGAGAGTTTACAAACTCTCAAACTTTGAACCTTGATGTCTCACAGCTTCGTTTTGGCATCAAAGAAAAAAAGAAAAAGAGGGGTAGGCAATGGAGAAGATTTCACTCTTCGTGATCTCTGACTCACGGCGTTCTATCCAATAGTTATGGCAGTCATTCAGAAGAAAAAAAATCAATGCACTTGATTAAGATTAAGAAGGTTGCAGCAGTTTATTGCTCACCCTATGAATATGTGGTAGTATAATTTCATTGCTATTCTACAAGATATATTCCACTCTGCCACATATACCATACACGACAGGTAATAATAATAATACATAGCATTTATATTAGCAATTCATTCCGTTAACAACCAGGCTCTAAGCGCTTTACAACAGTTAATTATATCGTGTAAATCAAATATTATTTTAAATACAATTCAGTTGTAAAATTTCTCCGTTTACGACAAGTTTTGCATTCTTAACACCATTCAATCAAACTGCACTTTTTGAGTCTACGCACTGCATCTGTGCAAAATTACAACAGCTGAAGTTTCAAAGCCATTTGGTTATAAAACTATCAGAACAATCGAACTGAAATGTAATTTCTGATATAAACTCCAGCCTTCACTAAAGACATTCTAAAGAGAATGCTTTTGAGGTAAGAATGTCAAAAGATCGACAAGGGAGAACTTGGTTAGTGATGAATTTGTAACGGACTCACCTCTGCCTGTCTAGTCAACAGCAACATAAATCCAAGTTAAGCAGTTCACTGCTGCTCACCGTTCGTACAATAGGAATTAAAGAAAAGCGACCAATAATTGATATTCGTGCCAATCCACGGCCGACAGTTAGCCAGCGCTCAGTGTCCCACAAGACTAATTAATTAATTGTCTTGGTGGCCACCCACTGTGCATCCCACAGATAAGATGCACAGCTGAACAGAAAACTAATTTCTTTCTCAACATTTAGTCATTCTTTCATCTTTCATTCACCTGTTACTCCCATCACCAAATATTTGGGTCTCCTTTCTTTTTCCTCCTTCCTGATAAGGTCCCAGAGACCGAAAAACGTGCGTGTTTTGAAGACTCACCGCGTATGTTTTCATTTATGTATCATAAGACCCGAGTGCGGCAGAGGTCACTTCCGCCTGTCTTGTACAAATGGCCGCCGTTTCCTTTAGGGGTTACGGATTTGGGGAGGCCAGCCAGTGGAGGCGCGCGATCTAGGTCAGTGTAAGATATCTCTGGTATTATCTGTTTGTGAGGTTACTTTACTCTACAGTAGTCTGTAGTTTTTATTCACAATAATTTCCCTTGACTGATATCGAAGGGACGCTACTCTAATAATAATACGGAACTGGGTGCAACTGACGGTATAAACTTTTTTTCGCGATTCTAACCACGGCGAGGCAATTTTTCAAAATTTTTGTCAACATCCGGAGCTTTGCATGAAATCTTCATGGATAGTGGCAGTAATGAAGAGATGATGGAGGACGACAGTGATGAAGAATTTGTTGCAGATGGTTCTGGATCTAGATCTAGACATAGACTTAGACATAGACATAGATCTAGATCTAGTGATTCTTAAATCATTGATGTTGTCAAAATTTTGTAATTTCGTACTTTTTTCATTTTGCACCTCCATACAACAATTCTCTGCTTTGAAATAAGACAAAAACACAATTTTATATCAAACAGTAACCAATTCTGTACTTTTAGCACAAAAAATATATTTAAAAAATCAATAAATAATCATTTTATGCTCTCTTTTCTATAGCAACTACACAGTGGTCAAATTTGACAAAAATTACTTGAGCAGGGGAATGTCATGTGAAAAATACTTGGGAGGAATAGTATTAAACACGGCAATGACCTGCGGGAATATATATATAAGAAAAACGTGCCAATTTGCATTTAAACAACAAAATTGGACTGCCAAAAATAAAAGTAAAAGGGTAAAAAAAAAAAAAAAAGAGAGAGAGAGAGAGACAGAGAGAGAGAGAGACAGAGAGAGATTTCATGATATATATATTTATATATATGTGAGTGTGCATGAGAAAACCCGGTATAAGTCGGCAGAGCTGATTTTGAGAAAAACGGCTTTGAAGTGAAAATATGGGTCCAACACAAACCTTCAATTTGGCTGTTGTTTAGGGGACCGTGGCATGTTACAAGGTAAACTGTAGACGAGCAGTGAACACTACTCACTATGATCTTTATAACGGCTTTGTAATTAGTCTACGGCCTCCTAACAAGATCCAAAAACTTCCGACTCGGCTGTTGCTAGGGGACCGTGGCATGTTACAGGGTAAACTGTAGATGAGCAGTGAACACTACTCACTATGATCTCTATAACGGCTTAGTTATTAGACTACGGTCTCCTAACATAACAGCTATCACTCCAATATTACTTGGTCAATTAGCTATGGCCACTAATACGATTAAATGCCGTTTTCTCAAAATCTTGTTTTAGGGGGGGTCATTGTCTTCAATTTATCAGAAATGTCTTGTCTTTTATTATATGTACAGAACTCAAAATGTCATGTTGCCGACTTATGCCGGGTTTTCTCATGCACACACACATATGTCTAGCTATAGTTTATCTGTGATTAAAAAAAAAAAGCTCCAACATTATTTCCCCACCAGCTGCACATTGAAGGTCAAAGAGCCGCACGTGGCTGGAGAGCCGGGGTTTGGCAAGCCCTATATGAAGGCAGGAAAAGCAGGGGTAGACAGAGAAAAACTTTCACTGAAAGTCTTAATTCATGGACAACAAATAAACATCACAACAACAACAAAACTCCTTCTTGAGGTTGGCTGATGACAGATCCTAGTGATCGCCAATGTCTGTTCCACACATGGCAACTGATGATGATGATGATGATGATGATGATGATGATGATGATGATGATGATGGTGATGATGGTGATAGGTTTTGCATGAACATTAACACACTGACACATGTACAGATGGGACCGGGTGTATAGAATCAGAGACTGCGAGGTCTGTGATATAATGGGGAAGAAAAATTCACAAGGAAACTGAGAGTGTAATATTGGATGTGAATAGAGAAAGTGAATAAATTAAATATAATTTTTTTTTGTTTACCATAAAAACGTCCAGCCAGGAAAGTTGTGTCCCAACCAATGTCCAGCCACGTCTATCGGTGTTGATTTATATAGGATTCCCGTAGGGTTGGTAGGACTATCGCAGGGTCAAATTCCCTACGTCAAACTAACGTCGATGCGATGTCGTAACAGAAGGATTTATGTAGATATGATATCATTCCTATATGCAAACTCGACACCAATGCCTTTGGGTCGGATTTCAGCAGGGTAACTGGCTGGGATCCTGGCTGGGATCGGGCATATTAAGCAAAAATAATGTCTGCCCTCCTTCTCTACCGAGAGAGCTGAGGAGAACACTCACAAATGGTCATATCACAGATAAGTTTGTCGGTAATTTGTCCACCTCATCAAACATAACGAGTCTTAGTGTTCTGTTCCCACTCATTCATCACATAATTTTGGACAATTCTAAACTGTTGTAACTCTAAATGTTAAGGTTTGCACTTGCAGGTGAGTTCAACATCGTGAAATAAAAGCCAACACTGAGAAACGAAAGATAGACTGAACAAGAAAATTACAAATTTTATCCCAGAAATAGAAAGAGTTGTTTTTTTTCCATTCAAACGTAAACAATTTGATTTGCCAGTATTTTATAACAATGAAAGAACAATAATTAACAATTTAATTTGTGTTAACATCAATAGCATACATATACGCATACACAGTTATACACAAACACACACACACACAGAGGACTGAGAGTTCAACTCTCAAATGTCTCGTGTTTTTTTCTCGCTATGAGAAGAATGACGTCACAACCTCATGACAAAACTTGTCGTCAACGTCACAAATAGATGAAATATTCGTCGATGACGTCATGAAATCGCGTCACTGACTGCAGGTGAATTGTAAAAACTGTTTTATGTGAGATCTAGTAGGTATTCTGATCTATCCTGGGATTCATACATGGATCTTTTGTGTTTTATTACGTGTGGTGGGAACAGAGGAAAAAATACCAAAGTAAATACATGACGTATTTTGGTTTTTGTCAAGTTTTTATTTAGGTTATCGATACCATTCGTATTTGTCCATAGATCTCCACTTGACCAATGAGATAAAACTGAGCCAAACTGCCCCCTGCAGGAAGACATGTCAAAATGTCTGACCAAAGTGACCATCGATTCATGAGGATGGACAACAAACCTCCCAGCTCAGGCCTGGAGCCAACACAGGGGAGTAGAAAGAGCAGGAGGGAGGAGATGAAAGATGTCTCTGATGATGGACAGAAATGTAAAACAGGTAAATAACAAATATAAACATCAATAACAAAACATCTTTAGATCAGAGAGAATTTCTAGATCGACACAGACCAGAAATTCTGTAAAAAAGAAAAAAAAAATAAGCGATAAAAATGAGAGAGAAATTAAATAGTACAACACACACATACATACGCGCACATACACACACATTCACTCACACACACACACACACGTACACACACACAACTGTGATCTCTATTCATTCTTAACTCAGCCACTCTCGTTAATATGTTTGAGTTTTCACGATATCAATCTGTGAAGTTGATCAAAATTTGAGATCACAAAATGACAATTTTGACTAAAGAGAGAAAAGTCACAAGAACAAAGTTCACTTACGGCATTTCAAAACATTTAAACTCTATTTTCCCTGACTTTCCCTCTACGTCCACCAGGACCTCCGTCTGTAGCAGTAATCAATCTGTCAGTGACTAATGATCTGCTGGTATTTTCCACCTTTGACGAAGATAATAGTCACCAAAATCTCGCCTTTGACAGTTATACATTGTAATTTATCTATCTCATCCGTCTACGTTCACATGTCTTTGCAATCTAATGAATACGTTCATTTTACTTCTCTCTGAATGACAGATGTTACCACGGGTGCCTGTCAAGAACAACTGACCTCTGACCTCAGCTCTGCCTTGGCAAGTAAAGACAGTCGAGAAAAAGATGCGGAGAACATTAAACAGCGGGACAAAAACTTGAATTTAGTAAGTAGGAAGTTGATTTACTCTTTCATGTTCGTAGGCTGACGTTCTCTAACTTTAAATAATATTATCGTCTTTTTACATTTGTATAGGTCTTTGTGATTCTGTTCCCAAGAATTTAAATAATATCTTCACCTTAATCCTATTTCTCTGTTTGCTTGTCTGTTTCTGAGGTTTACTGTCTTGCCTGTCTGTCTGTCAGTCCCAGCTGCACGTTTCCCTGTTTTGACTTTGTGCGCTGAACTCGAGGAAAGTCAGGGGAAACAGTAATGGCCAGAATTTTTATGGCCAAAGTTCTCACTTGTGTGGTGTGTGTGTCTGTGTGTGTGTGTGTGTGTGTGTCTGTCTGTGTGTAGTTAGAGACCAGTTGAAGATGAGTTCCTTTAAACTTTATTGTGGCCATTTCGCCAACTGAAATATTGCTGAATGTGGCCAACTACGCCAACTAGGCCAATTTAGTCTATCCCTGGCATTCTACATGGCCAAATAATTATCCCGTAATTACAACAACAAAAACTGACATTTATCGTCTCTGACAACACAGCTATTTGGTTTTTTTTTATTTTTTTATTATTATTAACAACTAAGAAGGAAGCATGCACGACCAGTTGTCTGATCTTAACTATAGTGGCAGATATTCACAATTGAATGATAATATAACTATGAGGAAATATTCACTCATCAGAATTTGAAATTACTTGACCAACATATCGATCTATCGAAATAGTTTAACGTACCCACAGGGTGGACGATGTTGTTTGCCACTTTGGTTGTCCTATAACAATGATGTCGTGTACACACTAATAGAACTACTGGTTGGAAGGTTCTGTGTTGATGTTGTAGTGGCAATGAGTTATAAAAGGAAGCCCTGTAGTTGTAGTATGTTGTCAGCATTGTACCGACAGCAACGGTAAAGTAAGTTGTTGTTGTTGCTGTTGGGATTAGGTCATGCCTAGTTAGTGTAGCAGTTGTAATTATTATGTGGTAGAAGTAACTGTAGAGATTTTTAATTGGATAAGTAGTGGTATTATGTGTTATTATTTTGTTCATGTCTTGGTAGTTAGGCCATTTGTAGGTGTGGCAGTGTAAAAGACTGAACAGAAAGGGCAACTGATTGTACTAATTATTTCATTTTTAAAAAATTAATGATTATGAAATTTTACTTAAAGAAATTTGAACAGGAATAAATTCTGGTCCACAATAATAAAATACAGTGCACATTGTTTGAATTTCCTCTGACAGTATCCTGAAACGTTAACTTTATTATTATTATTTTTAATTTACTATTTGTTGTCAAAGAAATCTGGCACATCCGAGCACCCCGAAATCAAATATGGCCACATGGCTGGTCGAGTTTTGCCAATATATAGTTGGTTATTACCGAATCATAAAGTTTTATCAGTTTGGAAACATGAGTTTTCTCAAATTATTATTATCATTATCATTTTTTAAAATTATCTGTTTATATTTATATTTGCTGTCGTATTCTGTTTTTACCGAAGATTCATTTTCTTTCTAACCCAAATTAATGTTTACAACACATTAAAGAAGATTTCTTTAAGACAAAGGGCATGTGAAAAAGACAAGATAGACCGTGTCAGACATGAATTATTTTAGTACAAATATCTCTTACGATGTAAAGTTAGGTAATCGATTATGATTTTACTGCAGGATTTATAGCTTTGAAATGTTCACACTGCAAGGTCAAGCAAATGCATTCAACTTTAATACTGTAGACGGACAACTCGTGGACTAACATGTCGTCTCTGTTTTATAAAAACCAAAGAAAATCCGTGGGGTCGCAGCAAAGGCTTTATGTAAAGTCAGAAATTGGCAAAAAGAAAAAGTTGTATGCAGCAAAGCCTCGTGTAAGAAATAATACCTAAACCATACAATGAATCACAAACTTTAGGGAAAGCAGAAATTGACCGATATTTTGGCAACAACCTTTGTCAAGGGAAAAAAAAATAACAACAGAAAAACAAATGGGAAAATTGAACAGATGAAACAATCGAACAATAAAAAAGTAGAATATTAAATATAATTATGGGATGTAAATAGAATATTCAATGAAAATATCTACTTAGCTGGGAGTTCTTGCTTGTGTTGCAGCAGAGAAGCACGACTCTATTTTACTGTCAGACTCATGAGAAAGTGATCAGTTGTGATTGTGACCGCCTACAATATTTTTTCATTCATCAACTCACGGACGAAATTATAGATTTTTTCAACATTTTTTTAAGCTATGAAAGATAAAACGTTTATTAGTACCGTTATATTCGATTCCAAGAGTATTGGGTGTAGGAATCTAAGAGAGGATGAGCAATCGGTCTCGCATGCTGTTGCTGTCGTCGCCCAGCAGTAATCAGGGCTTTCGATCCAACATTTCTTCAAGAATAAACACAAGAAACATTCGACGAGGAAGCTTTTCAAATAACAATAGTTTGACCAGACTGGCAGGAGATAATCCTGTCGTGTTGCGGATTTGTGAAAAACGACTTCACAGACAGAGTACATAGTGTAAATGGTTCAACGTGCCGTATCGAGTCGTTTTGTTTGGTCCCCGTAAGGTGTCCGCCGTGGCTACTGTGGATGACAAGATGGCGGCGCTCTGTAGTTGGAACTTCTGCTGCACTCGGCAAACAGTTCTGGGTTATGACAGGTGGGTTGTTTTGGTTATACTTAAGTATCTGTTATGATTTACTTTTAGATCTAAACTATTGCCAAATGAAATGTTTTTGCAACCATTTTTATGCACTCGTGTAGATCTAGATTCTAGATCTAGAGATCTAGACTATACATACAGGATATGTAGACTCTAGATCTAGATCTAATGTGTTACTGCTTTCATGGATTTGAGGTGAGAAGCGGGTGTGTGTGTTGCAGAGGGTGGAGAGGGGACTAGCTCTAGATTTGTGAATGAAAAAAAAATCAGTGCTCAGCCTGGGCTTTCTCTACGATGGTGATATTGTAATGTAATGTCTAAGGAGCAGTATTACACCATAGATCTTAGGTAAAGCATTGGCAGACTGAACCAGTCTAGACCATTTTTATCTATGACAAACCAAGTATTTAATGTAGCACTAGATCTAAATCTGCATCTGGTCTAGATCTGGAAAGATCTTTGGTTGGGGATAAAGTAAATGGCAAAACTTAGGGTTTAGGATTGAGCGGGTGGGGAGAGGGATGAGGTGTCAGAGCTAGAGTTTATGTTGTGATTAGGTGAGGGATGTGAACATTACAGATAGGACACTAAAATCACCACCATTTTGTAACATGCAGGGAGAAAGACGGAGGGGGGGGGGGGCTTTTTCGGTTGTTCCCACCCCAACTTACCCAGGCTATATTAGTCGATTGTCAGATTGATATGTAACGACGTCAGGGTCTAGTCAGTTTGTATCATCGAGGCCGTAGGCCGACGTTCGTCTGGGCAGTAGTCAGATTGACGTATCAGGGAAAGCCGCCGGGGTAGCTATGTATTGTTTTCGCTCGGACTATGGAACGCATTCGGAAGTCTTTCTGTTAACTAAGGAGGGGTGGGAACAACCGAAAAAGCGCCCGGGGGGGGGGGGGTTGGTGCCAGTCATTGTATCAAATGTCTGGCAAATCTGTAGTACTTAGAATTTACAGCTGAAACATTTGCCAGTGATTTAATGAAATCTAAATGTTTTACATTGAAGATTTGAAAATGATAGTTGTAAACCATTTAACTGTTGGTCAAGAGTTGTCCAGTGAAAAAATGAATGCCCTTAACTGTCCATCATAAACAGATAATTGATTAATTCCTTCTGACATGTAATTTGGATGAAAGAAGAATCAGCGGCAGTTTCCAACCATGAATCCATAGTCAGCAAATCTAACTGTTTACTGTCACAGTGACATCTTGTTGCTCTGCCCTGTTAGAATATTCTAGACTGATATCTCGTGGACAGCACTTTGACACAAGTGTGAGGACATACGACCAAAGAGTGTGCAGTAATCAGCTGTTTTCCCTGACAAACTATGACTAAAATGTCAACTATTATAACAATCTAATACAAATTCTTTGGAAGTGAAAAGTTCGGAGTATTAAATCAGACATGACAGTTGTGCAAAACATTTGGATTGGAAATAGCTGATAGGTACAGAAATCTTTCTCATTTAAATTTCTAATAGCAATACAAGAAAGAAAAAATGTTATTTGAACGTGTAGACATTTCAGAATGATAGACAGCTTTTCTCATTCTCATTTCTACAGAGAGTATCCGTGTTTCTGCCACAGTGGAGAACATAAAGTATTCTTTGTGCTGCTGGACTGAATAGGTTTTGGTCAGGATAAGTACCAGAATTTTCTATATTTTATGTGTTATTCATTTAGATTTATCAACAAGGCAAACAGTGGAATATCGGACATGTTGTGGTACTGGTACATATTGATGCATCAACAAGGCAAACAGTGGAATATCGGACATGTTGTGGTACTGGTACATTTTGAAGCCCACATTTCATTTCAAGTTTTAGCCAATAAAAATCGTTGTCATTAATATCGTTTATTTCAGACAACTTTTGTGATACAGAAAATGATAGAGATCTAGTGAGTTTTTACTGATCCTACTTTAATGTGGTGTTTGATTGATTATTGGACTATCAGATGTACCCGGCCATGCTCGGGATGCACCCCCTACCCTCCCCCCAACCCCTGACCATCATCTCTCCTTTATCTCCCTTCTCCCTTCAACCTGTACTCTACTCCCCCCCCCACTTCCTGTCACCCTCCCCTCCCCCCTCTCCGTCTTTGGTTTTTCTCTGTCAAAAACGTACAGTTGGTGCCATTACTGCTACTACAATGATCTTGTACCAATTCTGATTCAGTCTTCTATGGTGGCGCATTATTGTGCGCGGGACTTGTAGTGAACAGCAAGACGTCACGACCCAATAGCTTGGCTGGCAGAGTCAGTTAGGGCCAAGGCTGGAGTAAGACCTTTAGAGGCCCGAAGCACTTACAGGATTTGGATGCCTCCATAGACTGGAGATCTCACTCAAAATATAAACACAAATTGCATAGGGCAAAAATTATAACAATAATAACAATAAAACGAGTCTTATACGCCAGCAAAAACTTAATTTTTTTTTTTTTTACTTATTGCTGGGACCTCTGTTTGTGGACCCTGGTTCAGCTGCACCGTTGGTAGTTTTGTGCCGTTTGTAGTTTTGCACCATATGTCCATGGTAAACCCTGCAATGAAAATGTTTTGTGATGCCCCCCCCCCCCATGCTATAAAGCAGGTGCTTATTTAGCTTAATGGTTAATACAGCCCTGTGCATTTGGTGGTAAAGACAACAAACTTGGCACAGGCTGTAGGCCGAATAGATGAGCATTTTAATTATTATGCACAGTTTTTACATGATAGGCGTTAACCTTTGAACCGACGGCCATTTTACAGGGGCATTGAACAGCGTCGCATTGTGCAGATTATCCAAATATCACAACTGAAATCAGAAAGACGGGCTTACCTCGCAATTGTTGTCTGCTTTTCTTACTCTATAAAGTCTTTGTGCTTATTTTATCCATTTAATTCTGTCTTTACCTTAATTTTCAGGCCCGTTCAAGCAGTTGTTTAGTTCTTCCTTCATCCACTTATTGTTTCTAGAATGTGTTCATTCAGACATCTGAATACACACTTCCTGCCACGTTTATGTATAAACTGTGTTTCGGGAAACAAGAAAAGATGCCTTCATTTTTCAATTCATTGTGACACAATAGCTGTTCCTGACGTAGTCTACTGGATACAAAATTAAATGGCCAGGGCATACAACATAATTCTTTCCATCTGTTGAGTTGGTAGTGGTAGTGGTAGTGGTAGGCCACACCTTCGCTCACCCGTCTCCTCTGTTTAACTGTGAATCTTGCTCGATGGTTGTGTTTTCTTTCTGTCACTTGTGAGAATCAGAGATTGATCATTGAGAAACAGTGTCAGTTCTTGTTCTTCGTTCGGTTTGTACAGCCAAACATCAGGTCTACACATAGACATGGAATGGGTAGATGTACAAGTGTACGCGTGAATCAGCAAGTTTTTAGTACCCGCTTGTTTCATTTGCCAGAACAGAAGTCTGACAATGTTATTTTGAGCAGCCTGTCATTCAGAATGGTTTTATTTTGTTGAAAATTGTTTTTTAAAAAATCACACCACGTTTACACAGTGAAAAGATCTCAGATACAATAATATATTAAATACGAGATACCCGACTATTAGTAAGTATCACATGCGATACTGACACATACAGATTTAACTCAGTCGAAAAGTAGGTGATTAAATCTAAATCGTTCATGTCAGTTTGCTTAAAGTGATGTTCGGTTTTCCTGTGATCGTTTTTGACATGATGGATGGGTGAGAATGGGTGATAAACCGTGAGAATTTTCAAATTTGCCAACGCAATCATTGAACACAGCATCAACGATCGGCAGCGTTCAACGGCAATATGGCGGCGGATGTAAACAAACCGGGTCCATGACGTCACACATTCAACCTAATAGATAACCCCATCTCACTAGGTGGCCTTGACCACCCCACTATTTCTTCTATAATTCTTTGTGTATTTATGTAAATGGTATCGGTCGAGAGTTAAACAAACTGAAATATGGGGGAATTTTTTTTTAAACGTTTGATAGATGCAGTGTTGCTCCCACATCCTCTTGTTATAGCCATTTACTTTCCACAGTGACCATCAAAATGACCAGTGATCACTCAAATACTGAATCGTTGCCATTTGCATTTTCCATTACTGTAATACATACGTATTAAGATTTCAAATTGAAAATGAGTAGTATTTTATGCTCCCACATATCTGTTGTTAGAGGCCAGACTGACCACAGGTCACATAACTGATAAGAATGACCTCCTCTGATGTACCCTAAAATTTATGGCATTCTGGAAGTCAGAAATAGTTCATCGATATCGTAAGGTGCAAAATCTCATGTCAGTACAATAAACATGGCAAGCTGACCTGTAAATTAAGTGAAGTGACCATCCAACTGACCAACCGTCATTGTATAAATTCAAACTGGGACGAACAACAGACGTGGTAAAAAAAAAAAAATGTTCCCATTCACTTTACAGACGCGGTAAAAATATATTTCCAGTCACATTTCAACTGAACCAGCTTATTCTTGGACGCTGGAGACTGGAAAAATAGTAGTCGACATTCTAGTTGGGAATGAGTACCCACCGATTGTCAGGGACGCCATTACACCCCCTCCCCAACACACACACACCAAAAATTCAAGATGGCTGAGGCATATTTGACATTAACTTGGTAACAGACGTTGTACAAAGGAATAAATTGTCGCAAATGCTTTTTACGCCTCAAAATATGCAATTATGGTGTTGTAAAGCATTTGCATAAAATACAAACATTGACTGGAAGACAAACACAAATTCAGGATGGCTGACAAGTTTCACATGGCGGTCGTTACGTTTGTCTTTGAATGTAAGAAAAAATGGCACAGAAACTATTTTATTATGCAGAAATGTCTGACACTTTCTTTCGTTGATGGTCCTGTATTTATGAAACAATGACGTCGAATCAGAACTATTTCCTCTGCTGGCTAACCATCTATACATGCATGCTATTATCTTATCTTATTATAAAAAAAAATAGTGGCAGGAGTAATTCATTGTGGTGCAATTCTGACCCTTTTTTTGCTCGGCACTACAGTGTAAATGACAGTTTCCAAAATTATAAAGTTAATTTTCCTAAGTGTCAACTAATCCAGTCCAATCGCTATTGTATCGGCCGATTGTGTTAATTCAAGTTTCAGGTATTTTTAAATAAAAGTTGTAAAAATGTAAAATACACTGATCTTTGTTTTGGCTCCCTGTAGTAAGCCCATCGCACCAGAAACGATGTATCAATACGCGTTCAATTCGGTGCGCGCAGTTTCCCTACCAGAAATGAGCAGTGCTCTGGTGCGCATGAAATCTGTGGTAAGGCTGTAGAATATGGGAAGCTTTCTAGACCAAAAAGAATGAGAGATGGAACAGTGGGTTCACAGGTTTATTCCGGATAATGCCGGGAACTTCATCTAGTTATAAAAAAATATAGCGGCGGGAGTAATTCATTGTGGTGTAATTTTGGCCCTTTCTTTGCTCGACGCTTTTGCCTAAACGAGAGTTTCAACAATTATAAAGTCAATTTTCCTAGGAGTCAACTAATCCAGTCCAGTCGCTTTCATATCCACCGATTGTGTTGAATCAAGTTTCAGGTACTTTAAAAAAAAAGTTTTTGTTGTGAGGATCAGCAGTTTTTGGATAGAATAATAACTGGCTGTTCTTGGGACCCAGAGCTGAAAAGACAATCCGCTGTATGGCTGGACGCCGGTGAACCTCGCCCAGTGAAAGTTCGTCGCAAACAGGGTGCAATGAAAGCCACGCATATTATTTTTGTTTTGTTTTTGTTTTGATAACAAAGGCATATTCTTATCGTGGCATGTTCCAATAGGCATTACTGTCAATGCCACTTACTACAAAATGATTATTCAAGAAAAGTTCCGACCTGCCATAAGGAAAAAGCGGCCTGGATTGCTTGAAACTGGTGTGATTTTCGACCATGACAGCGCACCTGTGCATACAACCAATGTGGTGACAGAACTTCTGCTCTCGTATAACTGGGAAATATTGAATCAGCCCCGATATTCTCCTGGTCTGGCCATCTGTGACTTTCACCTTTTCCCTAAAATGAAAGAACACCTTCGGGGACAGCGGTTTGAGACAGGGGAAGACATTATTTTGGCCACAAAAGCTGCTCTTAGAATGCTGGACAAAGAGACATATGTCGCCGCCTTTGAAAGCTGGTTGTGTCGGTGGCACAAGTGCTTGGACAATGGTGGTGACTATGTTGAATAACTAATATAATAATAATAATAATAATAATAATGGATGGCATTTATATAGCGCATATCCATTGCCATTAGAAATGCTCTATGCGCTTTACAGAAGCTCTCTCACTCGCTCTTTCTTTCTCTCACCCTCTCTACCTCTATCTCTCTCTATCTCACTGAGCTCAGAGCAAATTGTAACCAAATCTGGTGACATTATCTTCAGCGGTACTTGAAATGTGGGATAGGGAAAGTTATTTTTGAGACACACCGTGTACTGGCGTTTCATTGGGTAAAATTTATCTTGAAGTGTCAAGAAGTTTATTTCTCATGGACATTGTCATATCATGCTGAACATCCTTTTAGCCCAAGCCATCACTGGATGCTACACTATTGCCTTTCTTGCTGTCAATGGAAAGTCTACAGTTCTTACGAAGTTAAGAATGTCCTCCGGTCTTCCCAGACCTGGTGACATAATTATATTCAACAGAAGAAGGAATCATAGGATCCTGTCTTCACCTTATAGATTCGCTATAGTATCATTCACCAATTCCATATCCATGAACAAAATGCATCTTTTCAGTGAGAAGATTGCATCCAAGAGACATGTCACTCCAAAGCTGTTGAACCTCCCATCATCTGTAGATAGTCTTCAGGCACATCGTCTCCCTGGTCACTATAAAGTGTCGCTGTGGAAAGTTGCTGGTGGTCTATTTCCACCACACATCAGCCCGCTCCAATATGATTGGATGGTCTGTGGAGATACAGCTGCTAGCAACAGATGACTGTCAACGTGTTGGATTAAACAATTGATGCATTGATAAGGATATCTTTAGCCTATGAACCCACTTATGTTTGTAATGTAACTTTGCACTTTTACACTGCTGTTACCTAAACATGTTAAGAACGAGACTTGAATGCTTCACAGCAACAAAGCAAAAACTAACATGTAACAAAAAGTGTATAATAATGTCCCAAAGCTCAGTGTAAAAACAAATAATAAAAGCAACAACAACAAAAAAGAATAATAATAAATTGTAAAACAACTGAAAATGGAAAAATTCTTTTGGATGTATTGCGTCTTTTAAAAAAAATTCTTTGCACACCCCTCAAACACACACACACACACACACCATGCTGCCGACCCACATTTTTCCTGAAAGTAAAGAAAACTGCATTTACTTGACTCCAATTATTCACAGCATTATGGTTAGGTAAATGGGAGGGGCATGGTCGTGATCCCGAACATCTTGACCATATTTTGATGACGCTACGCCACGTGTGCGATGTTGTGCATTGTGTAAACTTGGCGGTGTCACCGTTTTACGCATCCACACAAACAAATCTCGTTGTCTGAGATCTTTCAGAGTGATTCTGAGAAATCCCATTTTGTATATTTTAAAGTCCTCTATTGACACAAGACGTTTCATGGGTTTTACCAGCATTTGTACAATTCATATTCCCCTTATGTCCTATCTGACTTCATTAAACGACCTACATGGTATTTTTCTCTTTGTCTCACTTGGCATTTTTTTTTTTTTTACCTTTAAACAACCAGTTATGGCTCCAAATGTGATGCCGAATCACAATATATTGGTCTTAGGTTTCTATCTCTTGTAGTTTCTGAATAAAACTTCGGACACACAGACAGACAACTCCCATCTGTGTATTATTTATTGTAGATAGACTAGCAGAAATATCCAGCGTTGCCAGGAATAAACCTGGGACACACAGACAGACAACTCCCATCTGTGTATTATTTATTATAGATAGACTAGCAGAGATATCCAGCGTTGCCAGGAATAAACCTGGGACACACAGACAGACAACTCCCATCTGTGTATTATTTATTATAGATAGACTAGCAGAGATATCCAGCGTTGCCAGGAATAAACCTGGGCCACACAGACAGACAACTTCCATCTGTGTATTATTTATTATAGATAGACTAGCAGAGATATCCAGCGTTGCCAGGAATAAACCTGGGACACACAGACAGACAACTCCCATCTGTGTATTATTTATTATAGATAGACTAGCAGAGATATCCAGCGTTGCCAGGAATAAACCTGGGACACACAGACAGACAACTCCCATCTGTGTATTATTTATTATAGATAGACTAGCAGAGATATCCAGCGTTGCCAGGAATAAACCTGGGACACACAGACAGACAACTCCCATCTGTGTATTATTTATTATAGCTAGACTAGCAGAGATATCCAGCGTTGCCAGGAATAAACCTGGGACACACAGACAGACAACTCCCATCTGTGTATTATTTATTATAGATAGACTAGCAGAGATATCCAGCGTTGCCAGGAATAAACCTGGGACACACAGACAGACAACTCCCATCTGTGTTCTATTTATTATAGATAGACTAGCAGAGATATCCAGTGTTGCCAGGAATAAACCTGGGACACACAGACAGATAACTCCCATCTGTGTATTATTTATTATAGATAGACTAGCAGAGATATCCAGCGTTGCCAGCAATAAAACTGGGACACACAGACAGACAACTACCATCTGTGTATTATTTATTATAGATAGACTAGCAGAGATATCCAGCGTTGCCAGCAATAAAACTGGGACACACAGACAGACAACTACCATCTGTGTATTATTTATTAGACTAGCAGAGATATCCAGCGTTGCCAGCAATAAACCTGCACTCTCTCTCTCACCTTCCCTCCTCCTTCCCCCTTCCCCTCCCCTCCCCTTTTATGATATGGCGCCAATTCTGATTCACTTTCCCATGGTACAAATGTGTAATGAACAGCAAGAAGTCACGGGCAAAATGGCGCCATTGGACTGTGGTTTACAACATAACAATGCCACTGCCAAATGCTAAACGAAACAAAATGTGACATTAATACTGTCACTATCTGCTTAAGACCTAGTAGCTTGTAGCCGAATTTTTATTCAATGGCGGAATTGTCTGCTTTCTAAGGTTAGGTGTGACATAATACCCGTGTCCTTGATTGGTCAAGAGCAGTTCAAGAGCAGTCCCGCGGACAGTCCTCCTTCAGCGGTATAGATATTGGTACATACAGATAGATAATAATACATGTATGATCATCTTTCAGTGCCGCTTAAGATAACTATTTTAAAAACCCTATAACCATCAATGTGTGTCTCTGAACAAAGAAAATGAACATGCAATGATGACTCAGCAATGTTTACAAATCCTATAAAAAATGTCCATAATGATCTCTTTGACACTTAAATATTGTCAGATGATGCAAACGTTGATGTCACAAAAAAGTTGAATGAAACAGAAATCAAAATGCAGAATTTACTGTTTGGGACACAAAAGTCATATCTTCTATTTCCCGTTATATTCAATTGGTATTTGGGAAATGTCGACCCTTTTGCCTTCTGTTCTGTTGTATTTTGTTGTCAATAAAATTTTAATTATTTCCTTTTTTTTTTTGAATACACAGCTAGAGATTGTCTACCAAAGCGCACCAGTTCAACATCCTCCCCTCACATCAGCATTTTGTATGGTTTCTGTTTCATTATCTCCACTGAGCTGTCAATGGTCAGAATGAACTTCCATCTCCAAAGACAAAATGATCCGGCATGGAAATATTGTCTCCATCAACTACAAGGATACATCACTGGCAGTACAGCTACATAATCCAGCATGTCAATGTATGTCAATGGTCAGAATGAACTTCCATCTCCAAAGACAAAATGATCCGGCATGGAAATATTGTCTCTATCAACTACAAGGATACATCACTGGCAGTACAGCTACATAATCCAGCATGTCAATGTATGTCAATGGTCAGAATGAACTTCCATCTCCAAAGTCAAAATGATCCGGCATGGAAATATTGTCTCCATGAACTACAAGGATACATCACTGGCAGTACAGCTACATAATCCAGCATGACAATGTATGTCAATGGTCAGAATGAACTTCCATCTCCAAAGACAAAATGATCCGGCATGGAAATATTGTCTCTATCATCTACAAGGATACATCACTGGCAGTACAGCTACATAATCCAGCATGACAATGTATGTCAATGGTCAGAATGAACTTCCATCTCCAAAGTCAAAATGATCCGGCATGGAAATATTGTCTCTATCAACTACAAGGATACATCACTGGCAGTACAGCTACATAATCCAACATGTCAATGTATGTCAATGGTCAGAATGAACTTCCATCTCCAAAGACAAAATGATCCGGCATGGAAATATTGTCTCTATCATCTACAAGGATACATCACTGGCAGTACAGCTACATAATCCAGCATGACAATGTATGTCAATGGTCAGAATGAACTTCCATCTCCAAAGTCAAAATGATCCGGCATGGAAATATTGTCTCTATCAACTACAAGGATACATCACTGGCAGTGCAGCTACATAATCCAGCATGTCAATGTATGTCAATGGTCAGAATGAACTTCCATCTCCAAAGACAAAATGATCCGGCATGGAAATATTGTCTCTATCAACTACAAGGATACATCACTGGCAGTACAGCTACATAATCCAACATGTCAATGTATGTCAATGGTCAGAATGAACTTCCATCTCCAAAGTCAAAATGATCCGGCATGGAAATATTGTCTCTATCATCTACAAGGATACATCACTGGCAGTACAGCTACATAATCCAGCATGACAATGTATGTCAATGGTCAGAATGAACTTCCATCTCCAAAGACAAAATGATCCGGCATGGAAATATTGTCTCCATCAACTACAAGGATACATCACTGGCAGTACAGCTACATAATCCAACATGTCAATGTATGTCAATGGTCAGAATGAACTTCCATCTCCAAAGACAAAATGATCCGGCATGGAAATATTGTCTCTATCAACTACAAGGATACATCACTGGCAGTACAGCTACATAATCCAGCATGTCAATGTATGTCAATGGTCAGAATGAACTTCCATCTCCAAAGTCAAAATGATCCGGCATGGAAATATTGTCTCCATGAACTACAAGGATACATCACTGGCAGTACAGCTACATAATCCAGCATGACAATGTATGTCAATGGTCAGAATGAACTTCCATCTCCAAAGACAAAATGATCCGGCATGGAAATATTGTCTCTATCAACTACAAGGATACATCACTGGCAGTACAGCTACATAATCCAGCATGTCAATGCATGTCAATGGTCAGAATGAACTTCCATCTCCAAAGACAAAATGATCCGGCATGGAAATATTGTCTCTATCAACTACAAGGATACATCACTGGCAGTACAGCTACATAATCCAGCATGTCAATGCATGTGAATGGTCAGAATGAACTTCCATCTCCAAAGACAAAATGATCCGGCATGGAAATATTGTCTCTATTAACTACAAGGATACATCACTGGCAGTACAGTTACATAATCCAGCATGTCAATGTATGTCAATGGTCAGAATGAACTTCCATCTCCAAAGACAAAATGATCCGGCATGGAAATATTGTCTCTATCAACTACAAGGATACATCACTGGCAGTACAGTTACATAATCCAGCATGTCAATGTATGTCAATGGTCAGAATGAACTTCCATCTCCAAAGTCAAAATGATCCGGCATGGAAATATTGTCTCTATCAACTACAAGGATACATCATGGCAGTACAGTTACATAATCCAGCATGTCAATGTATGTCAATGGTCAGAATGAACTTCCATCTCCAAAGTCAAAATGATCCGGCATGGAAATATTGTCTCTATCAACTACAAGGATACATCACTGGCAGTACAGTTACATAATCCAGCATGTCAATGTATGTCAATGGTCAGAATGAACTTCCATCTCCAAAGTCAAAATGATCCGGCATGGAAATATTGTCTCTATCAACTACAAGGATACATCACTGGCAGTACAGCTACATAATCCAGCATGTCAATGTATGTCAATGGTCAGAATGAACTTCCATCTCCAAAGTCAAAATGATCCGGCATGGAAATATTGTCTCTATCAACTACAAGGATACATCACTGGCAGTACAGTTACATAATCCAACATGTCAATGTATGTCAATGGTCAGAATGAACTTCCATCTCCAAAGACAAAATGATCCGGCATGGAAATATTGTCTCTATCAACTACAAGGATACATCACTGGCAGTACAGTTACATAATCCAACATGTCAATGTATGTCAATGGTCAGAATGAACTTCCATCTCCAAAGTCAAAATGATCCGGCATGGAAATATTGTCTCTATCAACTACAAGGATACATCACTGGCAGTACAGTTACATAATCCAGCATGTCAATGTATGTCAATGGTCAGAATGAACTTCCATCTCCAAAGTCAAAATGATCCGGCATGGAAATATTGTCTCTATCAACTACAAGGATACATCACTGGCAGTACAGTTACATAATCCAGCATGTTGCTGTATGTCAGTCAGATGGAAAAAACAACACAAATACCGGGGAGAACAGCAAGAATGTTCAAGAATGTCTACAGCAAGATGTGTTTGGTTGTTCAGTCTGTTAGCTGAGATAAAGTTTTGTTGACAGATTTCACATTCAGTCTTGTTGTCTTTTTGTTTTTAATCTGATTTACATCAACAACATAATTTATTAAGTGATTATAGTAGTCATAGCCGTAGATGTAGTTGTATTAGTACTGGCAGTATATGTGGTTGTAGCAACACTAGTAATGTGTTTGTTAGTAGTCTACTAGTGGCTGATATGGTATCAATTTCAGAAGAAATTGTTTCTGTTACAGAAGAACAAATCATGTGGATGACTTCCAGGTGGCAGAGTTTAACCACATGCAGGTCATCATGACATGAAACCAATAGGTCAGAACTGCCATGTCAGAGACTGCCATTATGACTGACCACGAATTCAGACATCAGACTTGCATTATCCTTAACTGTCTATTTGTGTCCCAGGCCTATCACAAGAACAAAGACGACTATCTGGCGTTGAAGGATGACTTAGAAACTGAGAGACTGAAGCCACAGAATGCAGAGGTCAGAAAACAGAAGGAGAGATTGCAGACAGACAAGATGGAGGTCCGTGTGGGAGTGGTTGACCAGAAGACATCAGATGGGGTCTCGGTAGCTGGTGAGTGGAATGTTGGGATATCACTGGACAATGTGGGGTCTCGGTAGCTGGTGAGTGGAACGTTAGGATATCACTGGACAACGTGGGGTCTCGGTAGCTGGTGAGTGGAATGTTGGGATATCACTGCACAATGTGGTGTCTCGGTAGCTGGTGAATGGAATGTTGGGATATCACTGGACAATGTGGTGTCTCGGTAGCTGGTGAGTGGAATGTTGGGATATCACTCGACAATGTGGGGAAGAAAAGTATGTGTGTGGGGAGAGAGGGAGGTCAGTTTGACGGTAAAGCAGAAAAATTTCAATTGTTAATGCCAAAACGTGACATGTCAAGAAATACGCGAGGTACCCAGTGGTCAACAGAGGTCCCAGAAGACACTTGAGGTATAAGACGAGATACAGACTTGCTGTAGACATAAAGTATAGAATAGACAGGTACAGGATAGACTGATTGCCAGGAAAGTCTGACAAACATAACTACAACACGGTACAGACTTGGAAGTGAAGACATTGGTGCTAAACAGGAGGGGTGAGGGGGTGGTGGGGGTGCATTTCTAAGTCCAATGGCTGAATATTGGAAACAAAAAATGTAAGTAAATACCTTTTCGTTGTAGTGTAGATTTCATTTCTTTCATATTTAGCATACAAAAAGTGCTCAAGTCCATGACGGCAATGCTTAAAATGCCGACATCCTTTTGTAATAAACGTACGGAAGTCACAAAAGTGAAGAGAAAAAGGTACGAAAGATAAAGGAAAGAAATACCTTAATCAAACAAATAAATGACATTTGTGAGACATCAAATTGTTTGTGAAAGCTAAACACTGGCATGTTGACACATCAAACATCACAGAATATGAATCAGCGCTCAGAAAATTCTTAAACAAAACACGTTTTATCTCCGGCATCGACTTTCTCATAATAGACACTTTGTGACTTACGTACTTTTATCACCACAGAAATTCACAGGAAGTGACAAAACTTGAGAGAAAGTGATTGACAGAAAATTTTATTGTATTGAAACCTCACACGATGTGTGTGCCTAAAGATAGTAGTTGGTAGGAGATTGGGGGGGGGGGGGTAACATACGGTCAGCTGAGAGTTAGAACTGACAATTTTTGTATGTGTGTGAATTTGTTAGCGTGATAGTTACTGATACACTGTATAGAATATGATGTAGACAACTGGACACTGGACAGTGATAGCTGGACATGATATATAGAATATGATGTAGACAACTGGACACTGGGCAGTGATAGCTGGACATGATATATAGAATATGATGTAGACAACTGGACACTGGGCAGTGATAGCTGGACATGATATATAGAAAATGGTGTAGACAACTGGACACTGGGCAGTGATATCTGGACATGATATATAGAATATGATGTAGACAACTGGACACTGGGCACTGATAGCTGGGCATGATATATAGAATATGATGTAGACAACTGGACACTGGGCAGTGATAGCTGGGCATGATATATAGAATATGATGTAGACAACTGGACACTGGGCAGTGATAGCTGGACATGATATATAGAATATGATGTAGACAACTGGACACTGGGCAGTGATATCTGGACATGATATATAGAATATGGTGTAGACAACTGGACACTCGGCAGTGATAGCTGGACATGATATATAGAATATGATGTAGAGAACCGGACACTGGGCAGTGATAGCTGGACACAATATATAGAATATGGTGTAGACAACTGGACACTGGGCAGTGATAGCTGGACATGATATATAGAATATGATGTAGACAACTGGACACTGGGCAGTGAAAACTTTACATGATATATAGAATATGATGTAGACAACTGGACACTGGGCAGTGATAGCTGGGCATGATATATAGAATATGGTGTAGACAACTGGACACTGGGCACTGATAGCTGGGCATGATATATAGAATATGATGTAGACAACTGGACACTGGGCAGTGATAGCTGGACATGATATTGTAGAATATGATGTAGACAACTGGATACTGGGCAGTGACAGCTGGACATGATAGAATGGGATGTAGAAACTGGACACTGGGTAGTGACAGCTAGACATGATAGATAGAATAGGATGTAGACAACTGGACACTGGGCAGTGATGGCTGGACATTATAATTAGATATAATATGATGACATGGGTGGTACGCTGTACATGTGTGTACAAATTGTGTCCACTTAACTGACATTTCAGAGTGTACAAAAGATACAGAACAGACGGAGGCAACAGCTGGACAACTTTGTACACGGGATGAGGAAGGTCAAGGTCAGTTGTTGTTGACGTCGGGTGGTGAATGAAGTAGTCAAGATGGCGTGGTGGTGTGGTGGATGATGATGATGATGATGATGATGATGATGATGATGATGATGATAATGATGAAGTAGTTGACCAGATTATATCACCAATGCCAGTAGTTCAGTACATTAAAACCACTTACAGATGTAGAGTTTGACCCCTGGGTGACCTGTCTGTTTTCTCTCTACATTTCAAGTCCACTGTATTTTTTTGTGTTAGTTCTTTATTTCCATAAGTTTGTCATTAACAAACATCTTTCTTTCTTTCTTTCTCTCTTTCTCTGTCCCTTTCTCTTTTTCTCTCTCTCTCTCTTTTTCTTTCTTTATCTCTCTCTAACTGTCACTTTCTCTTTCTCTCTCTCTCTCTGTCGCACTCTCTCTCTCTGTCACTCTGTCTATCTCTTTGTCTTTATGTTGCTCTCTCTCTCTCTCTGTCTCTCTCTTTCTTTCGCTCTCTATCTCTCTATGTGTCGCACTCTCTTTCTATCTCCCTCATCTCTGTCTCTATCTCTCTATGTGTCGCACTCTCTTTCTATCTCCCTCATCTCTGTCTCTATCTCTCTGTCACCCCCTGTCTGTCGGTTTCCCTTTCTGTCTGACTGTCTCTCTATCTCACTCTCTACTTCTCTCTCTTTCTGTCACCCTCTGTCTCATTCTCTCTCTCTCTCTCTCTCTTTATGCCTCTCATTCTCTTTCCATCTCTCTGTCTGTCTGTTTATATCTCTTTGTCTAACTCCTTCACTCTCTCTCTCTCTCTCTCTCTCTCTCTCTCTCTCTCTCTCTCTCTCTGTATCTCTCTGTCTCCTCCTGTCTTGTCTTTCCTGCCATCTTTCTCGTTGTCTGTACATTTCTTGTCTTTTCTCTTTCTCTGTATCTCTGAAATATTCTTTCTCTATCTTTTTCTTTTCTCCCTATTGTCAGGGTTAGGATTTGAATTGCCGTGCTGGGTCACGCTTTGTTTATTTCATGTCATCATTGATTTTGGCCAGTGCAAACGTCCTTGAACTATTCCCGTGGACGGTTTGTTTTTGTAACGCTTTTTCTTAGAGATGGAAAGAAAGTGGGGCAAGATAGAACGAATGGATAAATTAACAGTGACTGTGCAGTTTTCGACCCCGTGGTTTGGGTGTACTTTAGCAAGGGAAGACGGGGCGAATAAGGAGTGAATAAATTCGTACATAAAATGTAGAGGGTGGAGAGACTTTGCGAAAGCTTTTGACATCCTAATTTAACTTTGTCTGTTACTATTAATAGACTGCGAGCTGAGCTCGAAATGGATGCACCAATCAAATTTGAGCAGTTGGCTGGGGATTGCAGAAGATATAAGCGAAGCCATCTTTAGGTTTACTCACTCCATGCAGATCCTTCCTTCTGCGAGGGCGTCGGCTAGATTCGGCCTGAGAGAATCATAAGACTGTTAAAGACATGTCTATGTCCTTGATAGACAATGGAAATTACCCACAGCTATTTTCTCCAGTTCCCTGATATCGTTTCAGGGAACCAATCGTAAGTTTCGAGACAGTGCGTCGACGATGACGTGAATCTGACCCTAATTTTCCAGTAGAAGTGCTACCAAAGGATGCAAGACTATAATATTTTTTGTACTTGCAATTAGATCTAGATTGAGTGTCTGGTATACACATTTGTAAATTGTAATTGATGTGTCTGGATGAGGCTGGGGATTGCCAGCCCATCCTAGAGCAGATCTAGATCTATCTTAACTACGTCAGTGTGTCTTGACGGTTTGATCCTTTATAAGCTATTACTGAGTTAATATTGTCGTCTGAGACATAAGAATATTATTTGTGAGATAGTAGGCAGATTATATTTCTGAAGATAAATAATTACTAAGTAAACTGTGAATGAGTCAGAATGATATGGATTTTCTAATCTTTTAAGACTCTAGAGGAGACTTCTAGTTATGTATTATAGTATTTTCATTTGATGCTGCTGATGTTGTCTTTTTAATATGTAAGATAGACGGAATTGTTAGGAATTTTAAGTAATAAATTTGTGGCCCTACAAGGTCCTTGATATAACTTACTCGAAATTGTTATTAGTGTATGTGGCATGGTATGGCAGAGTAATTTGTAAAACCTCTCGATATTATTAAATGCAGTCGAACACCTAAATTCCATAATATACCACCCCGTAACATTTTAGGGCATACCCCAAATCGTAACACCTATCTTACTTTCTCTCCATCTCTTTTTTTTTCTATTTTAATTTTCTATTCTTTCTTCCTTTTCTGTCAGTCCACTTTGGCTTTCCCTCTCTCTAATTTGTTTCTCTCCCTCATGTTATGATAAAAATGATGATGAAAAAGATAATAATTATATAAATAGAAAGATAAAAATGTTGCATGTCCCATCTATCTGACAGATCACCATGAGGTAGAGATAGTTTATGAGGGAGAAAACGAAGAGTCTGCACTCCTAGATCGCTACAAGAAATGCCGTAAGTCAGCGAGACACACAGAATATATACCCGTGTCTGACTTGCGTATGGATCATCTTCCTCTACAATACAGGACTGAACGTGTGTTGGCATTGGTGAAGGCTCAGGTCAAGTTAACCGTGCTCTTAAAAGTTGACAGCACCAGTGACAGACGACCTAGAGATTTCCCTGGTGAACTTCGCCGGGGGAGTGGACGTGTAATATGGGTGGGGGTATACACAGATGAGTGGTGTGGTAGAGATAAACTCTGTCCGTGTGTAGAATGCCGGACATCGGGAAAACCCAGACAAAATTATGCAGAGATTTACGTGGTGACAGCTGCACACGTGGTCTGTGACAAGTCTGAAGGGAGAGATATTGTGTGCTATGTTGACTATAACGATAACTCAACACACCTGAGTTCTTGTCCTACACTGAGGTCAGCGGTGGATGTGGGGGTGGTGGGTGACGCTAGTCATGACGTCAGTAGGGTTACATTTGTCACTCACGACCTAGAGTGGGCACGGCGGCTGGAGAAGACAGTCGAGACTTACGAGCGTCTGTGTGGTGAAATATGCCGTGAACATGGAGTAGAGGGTGTGCATGATGTCAGTGAAGAGAATCTGTTAGGCAAGATTTCTGTACTCTATAGGCGTGGTAAAAAGGTGATGGAGAAGTGTAATAAGTGGATAGACAGATGGAGGAAAATGACGATTGCTGAAGCAGAACAGAGGTGGGAGGAATACAAGAGTAAACACAACATCCAACCAGGGGACAAGTTGTCTGATTATGGGAAGATGCTTGAGGTGAGGATCTGTGGTGGTGATAGGTGGGGAGAGAAACTCAGCGGTGTGAGTGGTCGGTATGAGGAGGTTGGTCGCTGTATGACAGGTGTCCGTGGCCTTGAGGAAAACTACCAGAGTTATGTCCAGCAGCACGGTGTCCAGTGGTTGAAGGTCAAGTACTGGGAGTACTACATACAGCTGAATGACACGGCCGGGCAGCTGCCAGACGATATAGATGATGATGAAATTGCTGACTTGGTTGATTTGTTTCATTACAACTCTTCTCATCCACTGACCGTGGTCGTGTCTCACCCGCACGGACTGGAGAAACAAATCAGCATTGGTCAAGTCACCAACAGGAATCCTGGCAGGTTGGGATATGGCTGGGCTAGTTACATGTACACAGCGACCACCTGTCCTGGCTCCAGTGGTGCACCTGTCTACATACTGGGGAGGGTGAGGGACTGGGGGTACGGCCTGACTTGTCCACACAGTGTCGGCTGTGACACAATAGACATTAACAAAAGTGGGGTAATTTTGGATTGATAAAACCTGTCCAGATGTGCCAGATGTACAATAAACCTGTATAAGACGGTCACATTGTTTTATTTATTTTATGTTGTTTTTTAGTCAAGTGCAGGTCACGTGATGGTGAGAAAGTTGATATAGAAATCTTTGAGGTGTTGAGGTTGTCTTTCTGTTTGTCCGTTTGTCTTTCTGTCTGTCTGTCTCTTTGTCTGTCTGTCTGTTTGTCTTTCTGTCTGGCTGTCTGTCTGTCTGTTTGTCTTTCTTTCTGTCTGTCTGGCTGGCTGTCTGTCTGTCTGTTTGTCTTTCTGTCTGTCTGTCTGTTTGTCTCTCTCTCTGTCCGTCTATTTTCTAATCTTTCTCTCTCTTTCTCTGTTTGTGTTTCTTTCTGCATTAGATACTCCACCACTCACACCCACCCACCTTTTTTTCTCTTATTTATGTCAGTGTTTGTTTCTGCTCTCACCCCCCCCTCCCCTCAAGCCACACCTGTATGTCAGTCAGTGTTTGTTTCTGCTCTAACCCCCCTCCCCTCAAACCACACCTGTATGTCAGTCAGTGTTTGTTTCTGCTCTAACACCCCCTCCCCTCAAACCACACATGTATGTCAGTCAGTGTTTGTTTCTGCTCTAACCATCAGTAGTTATCAAAATATACCTTTTGGGAGCACCCTTAAAAATATTAAAATTTCTTCTTTTTGGTCACATAAACACATGAAAATTCAAGCTTTTAGACCATCCTTAAAAAATATTTAAAAATTCAACCTTTATTAGAGCATAAACATCCCAAAAAACAGCTTTTGCAACAAATTCAAAACTTCCCAAGGGTTTTAAAATCCCTGATTTTACACTTCTTGCTGCAGAAAAGTGAACGCGCTGCATAGGCTGGAAACGACATTTTTGCAATTATTGATCTTTGTTTGCAGCACTGCGACATGAAGTCAACCAATCAAATCGCTCGTTGAGTAGTCACACCGTATTTCCCCGGCGAGCTGAAAATCAATTTCCCCGGGCAATTCATTTTCTTCATGTACTTCGTGGAGAAAAGGTGTGTTTCAGTTTTAGTGTGGTGTGTATTGTCATTTCTCTGGATTGCTTAAATCAAAGTGGTTCTTTTCATCATGGATAATCAAAATGATACACTGTCTTTATCCCAAGAGAGCAACATGGATTGTGGTTCACAAACTTTGGATTGGGATTATTCTGACTTATTTTTGTGGACAGAGGAACAAAAACTTATTCTCGATGAACATATTCAGTTTCATAAAAAAAACAGCCGCTGTCTTAAGCGAACTGAGAAAAAGTGGACCCAGTGATCAATCTAAATTACCAAAACTTCCAACTCAACCAAAAAGGAAATTGAATTATTTGTATCACACTGGAGTAAAGAAAAAGAAATCAAGATCTCCACAAGAAGTACACGATTACCTGTGTTCTAAAGAAATTAATCCCAAACTCAAATTCGAAAAAGAAATCTTTTTCTTCAAACTGGAGAGTATAGAGACAATTGAAAATGCCATACAAAAGTTTCATGATGGTTATAAACATATTAAACTCCAAGATGCAACATCTATGTTTAAAAATTTGCGATATGGAGAACTTTTGGAACTTGCATTTTCACTTTATAAAACGGAAAAGATGGCTGGAAAAAGGACTGGAAAATGGGAAACATGGTTAACCAAGAACAATGGAATATGTAGTAGATATGCTCGCAGACTGAGAGAGATTTATCAACTCTTTGAAACTTGTTCTAGATTTTATGCTCTTGGTATTTCTTTTCATGAATTCTACCAAATGAAAACTGCTATTAAGGACATGTTGAAAAGTAATGAAACGTTCAAAAAGTATTGGGAAACATCGGTAGACATTTATAGGTCTGATCTACAGCAGAGCTCTTAAGAAGTAGTAGAAAACAGCAAAGGTCTCAAGAAGTAGTAGAAAACTTGACAGTCCAACAAGTCAACTTGAATTAGGTCGCGGACCTGCCAGTTCCGCCAGAGATGAGTCATAACAACTCAACTTGAATTAGGTCGCGGACCTGCCAGTTCCGCCAGAGACGATTCATATCTACAGACTATCAGAGCGATTGATTAACACAGAGATCACACTTCAAGCGTGGGATAGCGATTCTTCATATAAACATCTACGTTAGCAGCCTTAGCAACGGCAATCCACCTGGAATACCCTAACCACTTTTCTTCAAGATCTCCTCTGCTCGGTCAAACCCGCCATCACTCATATGGGTGCTTAGGGTTATGACCCCCATTTAGACTTTGTTGGCATTCTGTTAATAGAAACGAATGCCACTTAGTGTTTTTGAGGGTCTCGAGCATATCAACAAATGAATGGTTCCCACTCCCGTACACACACACACTCCCTTACACACACACTCCCTTACACACACACACTCCCTTACACACACATACACTTCCCTTACACACATACACATTCCCCCTACACACACACACTCCCTTACACACACACACATTCCCCCTACACACACCTCCCTTACACACACACACATTCCCCCTACACACACACCTCCCTTACACACAATCATAAAAACCACAGAAAAACTGTGGGGTCGCAGCAGGGCTATAAGCAAAGTCAAAATTGACTTCGTGCTTCCATGCTTTTGGCGGACGGACGTGCTTTGTTGCTGCTAACGAAGCAAGAACTGGCAGCTAAGTAAACTGTTTCACTTCCTTCCTGTTGAAGTCTTTTATTGTTCGTTTTTTTGTTGTTTTTTTTCACTTGACAAAGGCGAAAGCCGAAAATTTATGCATTTTCTGTCTTCTCTTTAGTTTGCTTTGTATTGTTTGGGTTTTATTTCTCACGCGGGGCTTCGCAACATACAACCTTTTCTTTTTGCTCAATTTTGACCTCCCTTACACACATACGCATCTGTATTGTTTTAATATTGGCTAAAATCTTAGATTTAGTGATCATCAAACAAACCTTGAGCACCTTCACCAACACCGCCGTCCTAGAAAAACTCATTTCGGATCATAAAACCATCGTACTCGATATTGATTTCGCAAAGCCAAATATCATCAAAAAAGTTGTGTCGTCCAGAGACATAAAAGGTATCGACATCAATGCCTTCAAGACGGAAATGGCCGATGCTCTCGAGAGCTTTGAAGGCGACATCACATCTTATAATAACATCCAGCAAGATCTACTACAGCGACATGCACCTATCAAGACCAGGTCAATCTCCAACAGACCGTTCGCTCCATGGTACACCCTAGATGTCAAAGCAGCCAAAGCAGAATGTCGCAAAGCAGAAAGGAAATGGTTAAAGACAGGTCTTACAGTCCACAAGGACATTTTCAAATACCAGAAGAACAAATGGAAATGTGTTATTAAACTTGCAAAAAAAGACTTCTATGTCACTAAACTTCAAAATTCTACATCTTGTAAGGAACTTTTTAGTATTTGTGATGAACTCACAGGGAAAAGAAAGGAAACACCTCTACCCACAATTTACGAGAACAATTTGTTGCCCAATGTTTTTGCTGATTATTTTGGTAAAAAAGTTACAACTATCCGAGAAAATCTTGACAGTTTTGATGCCATTGATCATTTTGATGAGTTTCAGGGGAATCCTATAGACACTTTTGGTGTTGTGTCGAATGAATCTGTAAAATCTATCATCATGGCATCGCCATCAAAATGTTGTGACCTCGATCCTATTCCTACATTTTTGGTTAGATCTTGTATTGATGAACTGGTTCCAACTATTACAAAAATAATAAACAACTCTATTTTAAGTGGGTCTGTCCTTGATTATTTTAAAACAGCCTGGGTAACACCACTTTTGAAAAAAACGACTCTTGATCAAAACATGTTGAAAAATTATAGACCCGTCTCAAACCTTCCTTTTCTTTCAAAAATCCCTGAAAAGGTGATATTACAACAACTAATGTGTCATTTGAGAAATAATGACCTGTTGGAACCATTTCAATCTGCTTACAGAAGTAACCACAGTACTGAAACTGCACTATTAAGAATCATGAATGACATATTAGTAAAGGCAGATTCTGGAAATATTACTCTGCTAAATTTGTTGGATCTATCAGCAGCGTTCGACACCATCGATCACGAAATCCTGCTCAGAAGGCTAGAAACATCGTTTGGAATCAGAGGGGTCGCCCTTAAATGGGTCGAATCTTACCTGTCAAATCGCCACCAATTTGTTGTAACCAACAAAATAAGATCTTTTTCTTATGCGCTTCAGTATGGCGTACCACAAGGCTCAGTGCTTGGTCCTATTTTGTTTACTATCTATACTATTCCACTTGTACATGAAATAAAGAAATTTAATTTACAATATCATTTCTATGCTGATGATACCCAGCTCTACAGTTCTGCCTTGCCATGCGATGTTGACAGCCTTCTGCAGCAGGCTGGAAACTGTATAACAGAAATTAAAAGCTGGATGAACCAAAACAAACTGGCACTAAATGAGGATAAAACTGAGGTTATTTTATTAGGCCGTGAGCGGGTTCTGCAAGAAGTGGACAGAACTGAGATGATAATTGGCACTAATTCAATAGAAATTTCAAAAAAAGTAAAAAACCTAGGGGTTTACATTGATTCAAATCTTTCTATGTCATCTCAGGTTAGTCACCTCATTCGTATTCTGTACATGGAAATCTGGAAAATTGGTAAAATCAGACATCTTATTTCAACTGAAACTGCGGCTGTTTTAGTAAATTCTTTTGTACTTTCAAAGCTTGACTATTGCAACTCCCTTTTGGCTGGAATTTTACAAAAAAATATTAGAAAACTCCAAATTGCTCAAAACAATGCAGCGAGACTTGTTTTGAAGAAAAAGAAAAGAGATTCAGCACTGCCACTTCTGCAGAGTTTGCACTGGCTGCCAGTCGAGAAAAGAATAATGTACAAATTGTCATCCATTTGTCACAAATGTGTCAATAATACTGCTCCATCGTACCTAGTTGATTTAACTGATTACTATGTTCCATCTCGTCAACTAAGATCATCATCTGACACTACAAAATTGAAAGTACCTAAAATGAATCTGTCCACTGTAGGAGAAAAGTCCTTTTCATTTCTTGGCCCTACCATCTGGAACACTCTTCCAAAGACAACCAGGGAAATTAATGACATTAGTTCTTTCAAACGCCATCTGAAGACCCATTTCTTTCAGACAAACTAGGCTAGGTGTTTTTCGGCAGCAACAATAGTAAATATTTTTGAATTTCTTTTGTGTATGCGTGTGTGTGTGTGTGTGTAAGAGTTTGTTAAAGCGCCCAGAGCTTGTCATCGACGGGGTTGGGCGCTATATAAATGCAATATATTATTATTATTATTATTAAAACCCGGGAGAACCAATGCATGGGACATAACCAAGAAAATACAACACTATTCTAAGACGACAACAGTTATTTCCTATAAAAACCGATAGTTATTGTTGAGAATAAATACTAGTTTTTCATTTTCTTTTCTTTTTAAAATAGATGTTACGAATCTCTCATGGAATGATAATTTAACAAATAGAAACAATAGTCCGTTGTTGCCTAAAAGTATAAGAGGAATTATAGTAGGAAAAAGCGGGTCAGGAAAGACCAATCTACTGTTAAATCTCCTACTAAAAAAAGGATGGCTAGATTATGAAAATTTGTATATCTTCGGGAAGTCTTTACTCCAAGCTGAATACAAGATTGTAAAGGCGGGTTTTGAACAGAATCTACCTAAAGAGGTTATATTTAAATTGTTCACCCAAAAAGAATATTGTATAAAAAAGAATATTTCACCTTGTCAATTTTTAGAAGAATATTAATGTTTGTCAAAAGCATTGCGTATCCAACTCTTCTGAAATTAATTGTCTGTTTTATGAAGATACCGATGATGTTCCAGATCCAAGCGAATTAAACTCTGAAGATAAAAATTTAATAATATTTGATGATATTTTACTGGAGAAACAAAACAAATGCGAAGATTATTATTGTAGAGGAAGGCATAACAATGTTGACTGCTTCTACCTAACTCAAAATTATTTTAAATTACCGAGACAAACAATAAGAGAAAACGGAAATTTTCTCTGTTTATTCAAGCAAGATAATAAAAATATAACTCACATTTATAACGATCATGTAAGCGGTGATATGACATTAGAAAATTTTCAAAAGCTCTGTCAAAAATGTTGGGAAGAACCTTATGGATTTCTTGTAATTGACAATTCTAGTAATAAATTTAACGGGAAATATAGGTATAAATTTGATACATTTTACATGCCTTAAAATGATAAATTTTATTCCATTAAAAACGGATGAAAGGAAACATATTTTTACCTTAAATATTTTAAGAGAAATCGCTCAAAACACAAGACCAAAATTTCACAGCAAATTATTGTTAGAAATAATAAAACCGCATTTAGGACAGGGTTTAACCCACCTTTAGAATTAGAAAAAGATAAACATTATGAAATCGCCTTAGTTAATTTAGAAACTTACTATTCTTTCCCCAACATTGACGAGAATAACAACATGATTGAATACTATGATGGTATCATGTGGCATAAAGAGTTTATACCTGTTGGTGCTTATGAAATTGAATCTTTAAACACTGCAATTCAAAGCCTAATTGGTGACGATGTAAAAATTTAACCAAATTATCAAACTTTAAAATCCGTTATGACTATCAAAAAAGGACACAAAGTAAGTTTTAAAGAAAATAATACCTTAGCTGATTTATTAGGATTTCATCATGAAATTTATGAATCGGGAACTAATGAATCTGAAAACATTGTAAACATTCTTAGTGTTAATAGTATTCTAGTTCATTTAAATATCATAAACGGAAGTATAGTTAATGGCACACCTGTTCCTGTTATTTATTCTTTTTTCCCCAAATGTATCTCCGGGGTATAAAATAGTTGAAAAACCTAAAAATCTTGTTTTTCTGCCGATAGCTATGAAAACGATAAATAACTTAGAGTTAGAGGTTAAAATTACAGATCAAAATGATAAACATTTAAATTTAAGAGGAGAAACTGTTGTCGTAAGATTTCATATTAGAGAAATTTAAAAACTAAAAATGGCACTATCCAATTTTGATATTTTAAAAGCTGTTAAGGAATTAAGAATTCCTAATTTTAGAGGTGTTTTTTTAAGAACTGAATTACCTGAAAAACCGAGAAGAAAAGAATGTGGAATACTGAATTTAGGTGATGGAACGAAAGGAGGAACTCATTGGGTCGCTTGGTATCATGACGAAGACAGCCAAAGGCATGTTGGCGTAACCAAGGTCGAAGACCGTGACGGAGTCATCAATAAAATTTATTTTGACAGTTATGGATTTCGACCTCCTTTAGAAATAATCAAATATCTTAGAGAGAAAAAAGGAGATAATCAATATTCTACTAATCAAGTACAAGATCCGAACACAGTAATTTGTGGACATTTGTGTTTGTATGTTTTAAAAGAATTATCAAAAGGAAAACGTTTTCAAGAAATTATTAATAGTTTGTATTAAGAAATTCCTTCTAAATTTTTTTCCTTAAAAATGTCCGTCGATAAGTTCGGGCTAATGGCTAGTGGAGACTCAACAACGACTATTATTCCAATTCATAAGTATGCAACCAATCTAGATGATTTGGAAAATGTTGAAGGTTTTAATGAAAATGGAAAGAAAGATTCTATATATTGTTTCAAATTAAATGAAGACGGCATATATGTTAGAAATGAAATTGTAGATTCACCACCTCCTAAATTTATAAGTGAAGTAAAAGATAAACCTGTGAATCTTATAAATGTTGATGAAAAACTCAAAGTTATACCAACCAAAACATGAATGGGGTGTAGATATTCAATTAAGAAGCGATAAAGTATCAACTAAAGGAAATAACAAAATATTACTAAAAGTTTACAACTCAGGTCGAATTATAGGAAGTTTGGTTCCACTTCTTAGATATAGAGAGACAACAGTTTTAAAACGTTATGATGAGGAGTATTTTCTTTCAAACGTTAAGGATGAGCTACGCACCATTCTAACTTTTAATTGTGAATTTGAGAATGAAAAAAATATTCTTGAAGACTTTCCGATAGGTTCAACTATAATTATTGAAGGTAAAGTTTTAGAATCTTTTAATAACAAAGAAATTATGGATGGATTACAAATGAGTTTTTCAAGAAATGATTCAAAAGATTTTCGAATAATTGTAAAAAAACAAAAAGAGGATTACAAAATCCGAAATATACCTAATGAATTGAAAGCCGAAAAAACAGATGGTGATATTAGTTTCAAAAATATTCTCATTTACAAAGAGTTTATGATCCATCGCATAAGGTTTACACAGTTACCTGTAACTTTAGATGAAATAAATTATTTGTAGAAAAATGGAAAAAAAGATAATTACTCCGCTTAATAACCATGCAGCTAACTTAGAAAATTTAGAGAATTTTGATGATTTTTTTATCCAGAAGAGAACTAAACAATTTATATTGTTTTTAATTAAAGAGAAACGGAATATATAAAAGAGCTGAATTTCGTAAAAAACCCGAATGGGACATCGATATTAAACCAGTTTATGATGCAAACTCAATAGCATATAAAAATGATGGTTTAATGAAAATAAAACTTACTTTTGAAAATGTAGGCTATACAAGAATTAATGGAAAAAGTTTATGAAAATAATCCTTTATGGTATAGCACCCTTCGTTTACTAAAAGATACAGAAGACAAACTTGAACCACCCGAAGGATCCACTTTAATTATTGATGGTATAACAATTTAAAAAAATGATGAATTATTAGAGTTATTTTCTGGTCAAAACATAAAGGTTGAAAAGAAAATAAGGAATTTAGATACATCATACAATTTGAAAAATATACGCAAAGAAATGACCCCGTCTGCATTAAACCAAAAATTGCCATTGAACCTGAAAAAGTTTTTTCTTTTTTTTCTGGTTTTATAAAAGCCTTATTTGATATTTTTTTTATTCGTGAATATTATCACATTAGTAGAATAAGATTTATAATAGCACCCATTACAGATGCTCAAATTGAATACTTTTAAAATGGAAGACATTTTGGAAATTAACGAAAAATTTAAGGTAGATGAAGGTATTGAAAAGTATGAATACATGTACCATGAATACACTCCAATTACCGGTACAAATTTAAACAGCGGAGGATAAATTAGAATAACTATTGAATTGCAGGATATTTTTACTCATCCAAGTGAAAGCTATATAATAGTTGAAGGTAGACTTACAAAAACAGATGGAGTATTATATGCTGTTGATGATAAAATAACTTTATGTAATAATGGCATAGTGTATTTGTTTAATTTTATAAAATATCAGTTATCAGGACAAGAAATTGAAAATTTAAATCATCCAGGACGAGGAACAACAATGTTAGGATTACTCAAGTATCCTCATGACTTTTCAAAATCACAAGGACTTAATTTATTGTGGATAAAAGATACTAACAAACAAATTGAGAATAATGAAGGTTTTGATACAAGACAAGAGATACTGCTAAAATATCCTGTTCCTAAAGGAACATTTTCCTTTCTAATTCCTCTAAAACATATTTTCGGTTTCGAAGAGGATTATGATAAGATTCTTTATGGATTTTGTCACCAGCAGAGTTAGGGTCTTGGGGATGTTATGACTGCACGAGAGGCAGCTAACTCACACTCGGACACAACCACACAAGAAAAGTATTAAATAACTAGAGGATCTATATATGTCAGGCCGGTCAGGCCATCTTATTATTTAAATATTAATAAACAAAACAAAAGACAATAGAGGTATATTCAAAGCAATAAATTCTAATTACTAACTTAATCTATGATATTCATGTAACTATGGTTCCTTATTGGATGTACTGCAATCAATAGCAAATGGGTATATTATACGAAACTAGATATCAATCTAAAGTGACAGTTGAGACGCCACTGGCCAGTCGCCCGGCAAACTCTCCCTAAATCATATGGGCTTGAATGTTAGGACAGCCCAGTACGTTCAAAGCCTACAGAAGCACACTTCGGCTTGTAGGTAATTACGCAGTTGCAAAAGACTATATATATACATATACACAATCACTCAGTCACTATTCATTTCATCAACAATGTGCCATAATTCGTCAATCATATTATGGAGATAGTTTTATAATACAGAACACTCGTTCATCGAGTGCCAGCTGTGGTTTCCTTAGACTTCCTATGAGGCTGTGGTTCTCTCTCTATCTCTGAACTTCTATTATACTTAGACAATAAGATATTTTACCATTGGTCACGCCTACTGGTAGGCTTCTGCTCGTCTGTATTCAATGAATCTGAACGTTACACGATGTTTTATACTATCTAACTACCCAGCAGGGCTAGTCCGCTGGCCCAATTAGTTCAGCAATCTCATTGGCCGAAACCTCCCACCATTTTAATTGTAGTAATACGTCTGCAATATTCTACCAGCCAGTTAACGTGCAAAACTTGTCTAGTCATACTTAACAATGTCAACTATACCCACCTTGTTTCACCCCTACTCCATTACTTATTAATCACGAACATTAAAACCCACAAGCGTGAATCTAACAGTTTAACTTTACATTTATTTATTCACCAACTATAATTCGCGAGGACCGTTCAAGGCCACCAGCCAATTTCTCATGGCCCTGGTAAAAAAAACAACTCACGCTCTGCGTGAGTTCCAACAACATCCGAATCATGACAGAAATTGAAAGAAAAAGTGATATTAATACAAATTGCCTATAACCTAAAGTAAAAAGGACCTGAAATCACAATGTTATAACAGTACAATATGAAATAATGGAATAAAATGCAATAGATGGATCTAAGGGTAAATCTGTTAGTAGGTTTTAAGAATAATTTATCTCAATGGCATGGTGTTTATTAAGTTCTTTAGGGGGTCCCTCTCCAGTGTTACCGCGTGGGTATTATGACTGCATTTTAAATCGAGAGGTATTTCTTATTTACTCTTTCGTACCATGCCACACACTAAGAACAATCTGAATAAGTTTTCATAAACAGACCTGCAGGGCCACAAATTTAATTACCATTAAATTTCCTAACAATTTTGTCTAGATCTATTATATACTAAAAGACAACATCAGCAGCATCAAATGAAAATTCAATAATATGTCACTAGAAGTCTCCTCTAGATTCCTATAAGATTAAGTTCATTCTAACTCACTAACAATTTAAGTATTAATTATCTATCTCTCAAATATAGTCTGCCTACTATCTATCAAGCAATATACTAATGTCTCTGGCGACAATGTCATCTCAGCTATTTGTGCCTACCGCTTATAATGGATCAAGATCGTCAATATAAACTGACGTAGTTAAGTCTATTGGATCTACTCTAGGATGGGCTGGCAATCCCCAGCCTCATCCAGACAAATCAATCCCAATTCACAGATGTGTATGCCAAACATTCATACTAGTTGCAAGTTAATATAATTCGTTGTCTTGCATTCTTGGGTAGCACTCCTAGCATATGCGGCAATCCTGTCCTATTGGATAAATCATGTTCAGCTCCTCGTTCATTGTTGAATCATCAACAGACAAACACTTACACTTGGTCCCTGGTAAGGAAAACCAGGGAACAGTAGACAACAGCAGTGGGCATATCTCATTCAAGCATATGGCTTCATCTCAATGCCTATAATGGACTAGACATAAATCAACAGTCTTATGATTCTTCAGGCAGAATCGTGCCGACGCCTGCACAGATTGGAATTTTCTGTATGGAGTAATGGACATAGGTATGGCTACACTTTTATACTGTGCAGCCACCTGCAAATTACCGTCCAAATGCCTAGATTTGATTGGTGCATCCATGCGAGCTCAGCTCGCAGTATTAATATATTCTACATGGAAGTTGGTCACAGCCTTGTACTAAAAACAGACAAGGTCAAATTAAAATGTCAAAACAATTACTGAAATCTTTAAAACCCTCGTGCTTTCTACATTTTATGTACGAATTTCTGAACGCGACTAAGCGTCTTAAACTATCTATCCTTATTCACCTCTTCTCTTCCTTTCTAAGTGTTCATCAAAATCACGGGTTCGAGAATTGCACTGTCACTCCTAACTTATCCATTTATTCTATCTTGCCCCACTTTCTTTCCATCTCTAAGAAAAAGTGTTTCAAAAACAAACTGTTCACGAGAACAGTTCAAGGACAATTTACGCTGGTTATAATAAACGAGAACGTGAAAAATCGAGTCCTCGCAAGTCGTGACCCAGCACGACAATTATCGTACACTTAAACCATGACATCCCCCACCCCAGTGGAAATTTTAAGAAAAATTTACACGATAGGATCGAAGAAACCACAAAGTTATTGTGGTGGGGGCCCAAGTACTACTGTAGAAAAGTCAGCCTTAAGCTTGAGAACAAAAAAATTCTAACTAAGAACGTGCATATTGGATGGACAAAAAGCATACAATTATTGATGCCACGTTCTATAGAATCTAGTCTATCGAAACATTCTTACTGCACACAATCAAACTTCTCACGAACATTTATAATAACAATCAGTATATCACTGTACACTGCTGGATTAAAGTATAACTACAATCAAACAATCAGGCCTTACTGAAGGAATAGGCTCATAATTATCTAGTCAACACACATAATTGCTGCTTATATACACATTCACAAACAATATATTGTTAATTAAAATACTGTGGTATCCAATGGCAGCAGTAGCTCTGGTAGCTTGGTTTGCCATGTCTCCATCTCATTGACCCGCTGACAAGGGCGTCAGGTTTGTCAGAAGTTCAGGTCACAGTCCGGAATGACGCTGGTGGAAAGAGGATATTCACAAAAAAGGATTGTAAAACTGGTTCATAAAGTAGTGAACAAGATAATGTGAATCCATCCACCGTCTAGAATTGAGGGGGACAAGCACTATCCAACCCCAATACAAGACAGACTCTGTAATAGAGTAATGAAATTGTGGGTCTGTCCTACAACGGATTTCCGTATAATGAAGCCGAAATAAAAACGGCGAAAAGTTAATTAGCTTAACGTTTACATTTCAAACTCGCGTGGTGCTGCGTTAAATGCAACAATAGTATAGAACTTTCTCAATTTAATAACAATATGATTTAATTTATTTAATATCCGTATCGAATCCGGTATAGATGAGATGGCACGAGGCGATAGCTAGTTAATTTAATGCGCTTTACGCAAGCCATGCACCCGTCAAGTGTCACAGTCATCTCGGTATATAGTCATATCTGGCATTACGTTAGCTGGTCCACGGAACGCGGACAGCCTAAGACATAATCAGTTGTATAAAAAAAACCACTCTTCTCCACAACTTAAAACGCGACCACGCAGTGTCCTCTGTTACCACTGCAAAAAACTCTCAAAAACGCGAACACGCAGTGTCCTCTGTTACCACTGCAAAAATATATCTCTCTCTCAACGCGACGAATCAGTGTTCTCTGTTAGCACTGGAAAAACTCTCAAAACGCGAAAATTCCTTTTCTTACCGGTCGGTCTTACACTGCCCGTCGGTCTTACACTGCCTGCGGCCTTACACTGCCCATAGGTCTTACACTGCATCTCCGCGTCTTACACTGCCTGCGGCCTTACACTGCCCTGAGGCCTTACACTGCCCTGTGGGGCTTACAATGCCTGTAAGAAGGTTCAACTCTCTCTCTCTCTCAACATACCACGTGTCTTTTATAATGACATTACCTCAATACTGATACGAACAAGTCCCATGAGACAATAAACTCTTTGCTCCTCGGGCGGCCGCACAGCCGAAAATAACACCAATATTCACCACATATCCCTACTCAAAAAAATAAAATGTCACCTCCCTAAGCAGCCTAGTACTGCCTTTTCGGGGGCTCGTCAATGTTAAAACGAGATCGGAAATACATAATGCTTAATAAGCTCCATAGAACAGGCAGCATGTTAACTGCACGGGTTCCAACAATTCAATAAAAATCCTCACTCAAGCAGTGTTGCTACTGTACAACCTAGGAGGATTAATTAAACCTCACTCCTTATTAAACCAGATTACACATGAACTCACTCACCGTGTCACAACACGTGAACGAATTCAGGTATGCAAGAAAAATTAAGTATAAACAAAAAAGGTAAATACGATATAACGAATGTATAAAAAAGGTTACATTAGAAACAAGACGCAAGACTTAAAAGCAAGACGAACGATAACAGACCCTACAAGTCCTAACTTATATTACAGAAAGTTTAAGAAAAAGACAGGAGAGACATCTTCCTAAAGAAATGTGAGGAAGCAAGAGAAACGCCACAATCTATACGAATAATGGATCCCTAATAGAACTATTCACAGTGAAGCAAATCCCCCCGAGTTATCAATAGCCACCAAGGCACTCCAATATCCTTCGTAATGGCAAAGAAGATATGCTATACTATGATCCCAACCAACCTCCCGCTCTTAAACTAAACGTATAGTAAAGGAAAAAAAGCCTGGAAACACTGAGAGCGGAAAGCACCTCGCCCTCCTCAAAACTGACAATCAGATGGTTCACTTAACTTTCTTTTGAGGAATTCAGATCGTGATGTCCTCAATCCATAGCTCGTTCCAAGCCCAAAAAAAAATGTCGTGTTTCTGTCACAGGTAGATCTCTAAGGTGAATGGTGTCCCTCGCCGGTGTCGTCGGGTCAATGGGATGATCAGCTCGTTATATGAAATTGAAAGAAAAAGTGATATTAATACAAATTGCCTATAACCTAAAGTAAAAAGGACCTGAAATCACAATGTTATAACAGTACAATATGAAATAATGGAATAAAATGCAATAGATGGATCTAAGGGTAAATCTGTTAGTAGGTTTTAAGAATAATTTATCTCAATGGCATGGTGTTTATTAAGTTCTTTAGGGGGTCCCTCTCCAGTGTTACCGCGTGGGTATTATGACTGCATTTTAAATCGAGAGGTATTTCTTATTTACTCTTTCGTACCATGCCACACACTAAGAACAATCTGAATAAGTTTTCATAAACAGACCTGCAGGGCCACAAATTTAATTACCATTAAATTTCCTAACAATTTTGTCTAGATCTATTATATACTAAAAGACAACATCAGCAGCATCAAATGAAAATTCAATAATATGTCACTAGAAGTCTCCTCTAGATTCCTATAAGATTAAGTTCATTCTAACTCACTAACAATTTAAGTATTAATTATCTATCTCTCAAATATAGTCTGCCTACTATCTATCAAGCAATATACTAATGTCTCTGGCGACAATGTCATCTCAGCTATTTGTGCCTACCGCTTATAGTGGATCAAGATCGTCAATATAAACTGACGTAGTTAAGTCTATTGGATCTACTCTAGGATGGGCTGGCAATCCCCAGCCTCATCCAGACAAATCAATCCCAATTCACAGATGTGTATGCCAAACATTCATACTAGTTGCAAGTTAATATAATTCGTTGTCTTGCATTCTTGGGTAGCACTCCTAGCATATGCGGCAATCCTGTCCTATTGGATAAATCATGTTCAGCTCCTCGTTCATTGTTGAATCATCAACAGACAAACACTTACACTTGGTCCCTGGTAAGGAAAACCAGGGAACAGTAGACAACAGCAGTGGGCATATCTCATTCAAGCATATGGCTTCATCTCAATGCCTATAATGGACTAGACATAAATCAACAGTCTTATGATTCTTCAGGCAGAATCGTGCCGACGCCTGCACAGATTGGAATTTTCTGTATGGAGTAATGGACATAGGTATGGCTACACTTTTATACTGTGCGGCCACCTGCAAATTACCGTCCAAATGCCTAGATTTGATTGGTGCATCCATGCGAGCTCAGCTCGCAGTATTAATATATTCTACATGGAAGTTGGTCACAGCCTTGTACTAAAAACAGACAAGGTCAAATTAAAATGTCAAAACAATTACTGAAATCTTTAAACCCTCGTGCTTTCTACATTTTATGTACGAATTTCTGAACGCGACTAAGCGTCTTAAACTATCTATCCTTATTCACCTCTTCTCTTCCTTTCTAAGTGTTCATCAAAATCACGGGTTCGAGAATTGCACTGTCACTCCTAACTTATCCATTTATTCTATCTTGCCCCACTTTCTTTCCATCTCTAAGAAAAAGTGTTTCAAAAACAAACTGTTCACGAGAACAGTTCAAGGACAATTTACGCTGGTTATAATAAACGAGAACGTGAAAAATCGAGTCCTCGCAAGTCGTGACCCAGCACGACAATTATCGTACACTTAAACCATGACAACCGGTAAAGATTCTGACATTCCTCCTCCATATAAATTATTTGCATCGAGATACAGTAAATAATTTGGTCTCTTTTTAGGGTCATAATCTGGTAAATATTTATTGTTGGCTTTTACATATCGAGGTCCCAAAACCCCTGAATAACCACCTCTTATTCCGTTCTCAAACATTAGCAGCATATCTAAATCTGTTAATAATTCTAGTTTAATTCCTGTATATTTTAACCCACATTGCCAAGTTAATCCAGGACCTGAGAAACAATAACACGGATCAATTTCATGATTGGTTAGGAAAAATTCTCTAAACTTTTCAAATACATCAGCTAAAAGCAACACATCTGTTTTTAGATACAAATCATGATAATCTTGTAAAGTTTTACATTTAAAAGTATTCCAAACATTTACAGCGTGTTGATATTCGTCTTCTGTAATTCCTTCTTTTCTTAAAGTTGAGAAGCAAGGATTTATCCTCGTGCCATCGGCTAATAAATTTTCTATTGGTGGTAATTGTTTTTCTTTTAATCGATCAATTGAATCAACATATTCATAAGGGTAAACACCTTTTCGTTTCAGTAAATGAAATGTTTCCGGGAAATGTTCTTTCAATATTGGAAAATTATTCGTAGATTTTAATATACCATCCAAAGAGTTTGATAAAAATCTATAACTATCCAAGAATCTTAATTTTCTGTAATAAGTTCCATATTCAAATGAAATATATTCTTCAGATGTTTTAGCAAGCAATGAAAGTTTATTATATTGATTTTCATACTTAATTATTTCATCTATTATGAAATGAAAATCATAACCACTGCCATTGTGAAAAAATACTGGAATTACTTTAGATTGTTTTCCTTCTTTGATATTACAAGATTGACAAGCAGCTCCTCGATACTTACCATTGTAATGATTGTGCTCTCTTACTTTGTAAACTTTTTCGTCAGAAAATTTAACATTACAAATATAACAGTTTGTTGCTTTGTTAAATTCTTTTTCTTGGGCATAAGTTACTTTAGCATTCTTATAGTAATTTAACTTTTTACAGATTTCGTTTTAATACATCATAATCATTTCGACAAACTGTTCTTTTGCATCTTCTCCGGTATAAGTATGATAAACGGAAGGACATAAATTATCATAATCGGATTTTATATACATTCCAAAACTAATAGCTTCTTGTTTAAAAATTGTATTTTGATAAGGTTCATTTGGATTTGGTTGTGTTGTAGATATTTTTTTTATTACATGATTCAAAATCACAGTAGAAAACTATCTGTAATCTAGATTTGAAATGATGATTTGTAAATTGTAAAATATTATCACCTTTTTTTGGAATGATTGTCTTACACATTTTGTGATTTAAGCATTTCTCTTTATGATTATTTAAAGAATTAGGTGTTGTAAATACATTCATACAATTCCTGCAGATAAAAGCTTTGTTTGTAAATTTATCTGCTAATAAACTTTCTAAATTTTTTATGAGACAATAATGTGTATTTCCATCATTTTCTAAATATAGGAGGTCAATGAAGTTGGAACTTTGCTGATCAACAGAGGTGTAAATTGGATATAGAGAATATTTATCTTGTGGTTTTTCTAAAGCAAAACATTTATAGAAATACTATTCTGGTTTTCAAATTTAGGAATATCTTTTCTTTTAACAGGATATTCAATTCCGTCCATGTTTAAAGAATTTTCATATTGTTTATATTTTGAAACTCTCTCTTTATCATTATCAGCAGGATACAATTTAGCTAATATAGACCAAAGAAAGCATTTATTATCTTTTTTATTTTGAACATTGATAATATTTTTACTTTTAAACGAAGTAGGAATTTAAGAAGAAGCTTTTAAAGTTTTAGTTTTATAAAGTTTTACATTTGTTTTAATAATTTGATTAATATGTCCAGATCCTTTAGCCTGAAATTTATCAACCCAAGCATTAAATTTTTCATCAGTGGAATCATAAAAGGTATTAAAATCATTCATGGAATTTATAATACCAAAACTTGATTGATAATGTGCTTCAATAATATCAAAAGATAAAGGAGTATTAAATTCAGAGGTTATTATTAATTTAACTTTTACCGTTTTATTGCCTTTAAAATCTTCAATAAGTTTTCTCACTTTTTCCTTAATTAATTTGAAATAACTAGAAGTATTATTTTCTTTTATATCATCGACAATGGTTTCTTTCATAATATCTTTGAAAGTTTTTTCTAACGAAATAGTTTTCTCGTTTGTCATGATCACATTAGGATCATAAATGCCGTGCTAGGTCACGACGTCAGTGAATTAATTTTTACGATCTTGTTGATTATAACCAGCGTAATTTGTCCTTGAGCTGTTCTCGTGAACAATTTGTTTTGAAACACCTTTTTTCTGATAGATGGAGAGAAGGAGGGGCAAGACAGAATAAATGTATAGCTAGGAATGACAGAGCAGTTCTCGACCCCGTGATTTTGATTAACATAGATAAGGGGCGAGTAAAGGTAGTTTATTTAGACGCTTATTGGCGTTCGGAAATTCGTGCATAAGAGTAGAAAGCACGGGGTTTGAAGATTTTAGTAGTTAATGTTTCGCATTTTAAATTGTCTAGGTAAAATTGACCTTGATTTTGGCGCAAGGCCATGACAAGCATAAATTAATATTGCAGGCTGAGCTGAAGCGACTGCACCAATCAAATGTATGAATCTGGACGGAAGGTCGAGACATAGCTTTAGTATTTAAACCCGTGCAGAGCTTAGATAGTGGCCACATGTAGACAATCCATTTACGAGGTGGACGGCGATAGTCCTCAGCCAGATGAAAGACATAGAGACGTAGTTGAGCAGTCCATATTGTGAGGAGCCTGATGTTTTAAAGCTCCAGAGCCTAAGCTACTTGGTTTGATATGAACCCACAGCGTTTACATCCAGCGCTCTCACTCCCAGTGAGGGCCTAATGGTGAGAGTCCATGCTAATTTGTAATGATGAAAGTGAACCGTTCTACTTACTTTTGAAGACAGTTTCAGAGCTACCGCCAGACAACGCATGGTTGTACAAGCATTCTCCATGGCGTGTCTAGAGGAAATGTCCGTATCATAACATGTCTCATTGAATTAATAGAATTTAAACTGTTATATCCGTCGCCACGTGCGCGGATTCTATTTGGCATCTAACTCATATGACCTGCAAGTAGTTAGAGTGAATAAGTTAGTCTTAAAAGAAAGCTGTAGTTTCATTAGTTAGATTCAGTTGCCTTTGAATTGATATTTATATTTATAATTATATTTGTTACATTAATTCCTGTAATTAAACTGCCCTACAGTTCTGCTAAAAATCAAAGCAATTGATTTATTTAGTTTTTAGAGTGCAAGTATTTTTTTTTTTGTGTGTTCATCGATTGTGGGAGCGGACCTCGAAAGAGTGTCACTCGAATTCTCCCCATCTAACCCACATCGCGACACTGGAGGGGACTTACCAAATTTCTTAATTCTTAATTTCTTAAATTCGTTAGATTATAATCACCTTTTCTCTTTGTTTGCATTACATTTTTGTTCTTTTCATGGTCCGTCGCTCACGGGGTGTCGCACGTTGATCTAGTTTAAAATTATTTATTATTTAGTTTTGTATACTGCTTTGTTATTTTTACTTCCACATATGTCGCTGCTCTCCTATTGACCCGATGACCGAGGCCAGGGAGACTACAGAACAGAACTTGGAACGGTGAAAGACAAAAAAAGACTGACTGTGGTGTACGCAAGGGCTAAAGGAATTACCACCAAGTTCCTTGAAAGTTAAGTGATTCCATCCTAAAATTTTGTCTGCGTCTGGGGAGTTGAGTGTTCCTCCTCGTGTTTTACAGGCTTTTTATACTTTTCTTCTTTGTTAGAACTGCGGGAGGTCGGCGAGGATTCTTACGTGTGCGTGTCCTCTGTGCCAAAGTGGTGGCTTGGTCGCCGATTTTGCCGTTTCGACGACAACGTCTGCGGTCTCGCAACAACCAGTGGTGATTGAAACAGTGAGGATTCGCATTCGTGAGAATAGTCTTTGTTAGGGACCTGTATATTTGTTTAGATTGTGGCGTTCACATCTTCCTCGTCTCTTTGGTAAGACGTCTCTCTTGTTCTCTTTGTCAAGAGCAGATTTAATTCATAAGAGTAAATTTTTGCGAGAGCAGTAAGTAATTTTTAGAAACGTAATTATTGTACGAGCCAGCATAACTTGGCCTTGAGCTGGTCTCGTAAACAATGTGTTTTGAACAGTTTTTTCCCTGATAGATAGACAGAAGGTGGGGAAGGATAGAGGGACAGCGTAGGTGTGCATGACTGAGCACTTGTTGTATCTCGTGTTTTGAACTAGGGGTAGTAAAGAGGGAAGGGGTGAGTAGGAATTAAATGTTATTGAGACGTCTGTTGACGTACAGAAAAACCGTGATCCAGAGTAAAAGCTCGGGGTTTTGAACATGTTAAGAATTTATTGCTATAAAATTTATATTATATTGTATTGAAGTAATTCGACCTTTGATGTCGACCCAAGGTCGTTGCGTAGGGCTGTTACTTAAAATAACTCAGTTCGGCAGCTGAGCTAGAAGTGGTTGCACCAATCACAATCCAGGAATTAGACGGTAAGCTGCAGATGCAGTCCAGTATTTAAGGCCATACAGAACTTAGTTCTGGGCCACATGTAGAAAATCCATTTACGAGGTGGACGGCGATAGTCCTCAGCCAGATGAGGGACATGGAGACGCAGTTGAGCAGTCCATTGTGAGGGGCCTGATTTAAAGCTCCAGAGCCTAAGCTACTTGGTTTGATATAAACCCACAGCGTTTACATCCAGCGCTCTCACTCCCAGTGAGAGCCGCATGGTGAGAGTCTATACTAATTTGTAATGATGAAAGTGAACCGTTCTACTTACTTTTGAAGACAGTTTCAGAGCTACCGCCAGACAACGCATGGTTGTACAAGCATTCTACATGGCGTGTCTAGAGGAAATGTCCACATCATAACATGTCTCATTGAATTAATAGAATTTAAACTGTTAAATCTGTCGCCACGTGCGCGGATTCTATTTGCCATATAACTCATATGACCTGCAAGTAGTTAGATTGAATTCGTTAGTCTTTATAAAAGCTCTAGTTCCATTAGTTAGATTCAGTTGCCTTTGAATTGATATATATATTTATAATTATATTTGTTACATTAATTCCTGTAATTAAACTGCTCTACAGTTCTGCTAAAATTGAAAGCAATTGATTTATTTAGTTTCTAGAGTGCAAGTATTTATTTTTGTGTGTTCGACGATTGTGGGAGCGGACCTCGAAAGAGTGTCAGTCGAAATATCCCCATGTAACCCACATCGCGACACTCTTCTCACCTATTTGTAATTATATTCAGACTGTAGGGTCTGTTATCGTTCGTTTTTTCTTGTCTAGCGTCGTGTTTGGTGTATTTTTTTTCATTAGACCTTATCATTATGTTGTTGGTACATTCCTTTGTTTAATATAATGCCTGTGTGAGTCATGTGTCTACATTGACGCATTGATTGAGTTTATCTGGTTATTGTGACGTATAAGGCTGATACGCCAGAGTATATATTTATATATTGGGAATATTGATTCCCCATTCAAGTGCAGTTGTGCACCTGCCTTGAATATCCAGTATATAATTACTGAAGTTATTGTTCTTTAAAGAGAACTTCAGGTAATAAAATTACCTTGCAATTGCAATTATACTAGAGCTATAGAAAAATAGCTAAAAATATTAATCAACGATCTAATATTCGTTGATTCACATGTAATTATATATTACATCGGCAGTGATAACAGTAAGGACACTGCGATTTCATTGAAAAAGGAACATTGTTTGTATTTTGTCGTCTACTAGTGACGTCGACCCGACGAGTGCAAATTGCCTCAGGGATTAATAATCGCGGAGTTAAATAAGTAAATATTTTTTATCGCGTATCGGATTAACGTAAATACTACAGTGATAACATAGTACACTGTCAGACGGGTTATTGCGTGAATTTATCCGGATACCTGTCCATTAACATTAATAGATCTCCTGTAGAGACCTATTGTGAGTATAACTAATCATAATGGCCGATTACACTTCCTATATAAATTCAGCGAAGCTGTTAGGCATACCCGAGGACCAGCTGGCTTCTTGGTGCGAGAGTAGACTAAAAGAAGACCTAGCTAGAGAAGAGCGTGCCGCAGATAGAGCCGAGAAGGCCGCGGAACGCGAACGAGAAAGAGAAAAAGAAGAAAGAGCCGACAAAGCGGCTCATCGAGAGCACGAAATTGCCCTAAAGAAATTAGAGCTGCAAGGAAACCAACCGACCGCGGCTCCAAGTGTTCCAACGAATAATGTTAAAGCAAAACCAAAGCTTCCAACCTATAATGATAGGGTCGACCAGATCTTCTCTTCGTGCCTTGCAATTTATCAACGGGACGTGCACTTGAAGTATTCCATGGCCTCAACATCGAGGATTCTAAAAATTACGACATCCTTAAAAAGGCTCTTTTAAAGCGTTTTCAACACACCGAGGACGGTTTTCACCAAATATTCCGGAGTTGTAAGCCAGATCCGTCCGAAAATTTTTCAACGTACGTCGACCGCCTAAAGCACTACTTAGACCGCTGGATTCAGCTGGCTGGTGTCGCTGACGGTAATTTTAAAGGGCTTTATGAGCTCGTTCTGAAGGACCAAATATTTAACGCGTGCCATGCAGAACTAGTCTCCCACATTAAGGAGTGGGCACCTAAGACGTTAGCGGAAATCTCGTCCTTAGTAGAACAATACGCGTCCGCACACCCTAATCGTTCGCTGGCTAAAGCCAAAACGTTTTATGCCGGAGTCGGTGGAACTGCGCCAATGGGTACAAGAAATTCTCGACCAGTTCATCGCCAGACGCCGCCTCCGCGTGCATATTCCGAACCGCCGCCCAATAAAGCTCGCGGTTTTCCACGCCGTGCTGGACCTCCCACTCGGGGACATTTTCTTAATTATTCAGGTCCGCCCCGTCGTGACGTTAACGAGGGCTACCATTATCAGAGCCCACCATGTCCACCTCCTTGGACATATTATAATAACCCATATAATACACCTCCAATGCAACCCAGACGTAATATATATGACAGCACTAGGTGTTATCGGTGCAATAAACCAGGTCATATGTCAAAATATTGTAGGGTTAAGTTTGAAGCTGCAAATGCTTGCACTGTCATTGTTCCGGCTGCACAGAGTAGCCGTAGCGTTGAACTCACGTCGCCCATGACGGGCACCGTTCCGGTTATGTCGGCCCTCCATCAACACGGGTCATTGACCTTATATGAGGGTCATGTTAACGCCATACCCGCGTCTGTGTTACGCGATTCAGGTTGCACCACTATCGGTGTTAGGGAATCACTGGTCAGACCGACCCAGCTGATTGACCAACAGGCAACTTGCATTACTTTCGGGGGCTCCGTCGAGCGATTCCGTCTCGCGGAGGTATACATCGACACGCCTTTTATTACAGGTGTCGTAACGGCATGCGTATTACCAAATCCGGTTGCCGATCTAATTATTGCTAATTTACCACAGGTCAATGATACACCTGAAGGCCAGTTAAAAGCTTGGAACGAAAACGTTGCGTGTGTCACCACACGACAACAGTCAAAACGTCCACCGGATGGTACTTTACAAACCCCTGCGTTTGATTTTAATGTCACGCCAATGCGCCAATGGGTTCAGCCAGAACCAAATCACGGATATTGGCTCATTTTTTCTGGCCTGGTGTATACGCGGACGTGAACCGTTTTGTGGCGCGCTGCGATGTATGTCAAAAACGTACAGCTAAAGGTAAAGCATCACGCGCACCCCTTCAGGAGATGCCTCCAGTCTCAACACCATTCGAGCGTGTCGCAGTTGACATAGTAGGTCGTCTTAGTAAATCAGACAGAGGCCATCGATTCATCCTTTCGGTAATCGACTACGCGACGCGCTGGCCTGAGGCTATTCCTTTAGGAGACATTACAGCTGACCATGTCGCTGAGGCACTTGTTACTATTTTCTCGCGAGTCGGATTTCCGACCGAGATTCTTTCAGACAGAGGACCACAATTCACCTCTGATCTATACAAAAAGGTACTAGAATTAGCGGGAATTAAACAGAAATTAACGTCCCCCTATCATCCGCAGTCAAATGGTTGTTGCGAGCGGTGGAATGCGAGCATGAAGTCTATGCTAGCACGCGTATCCGCCGACAAACCTGGAGACTGGGACCGTCAGCTCCCCGCTATTCTCTTCGCCTATAGGGAACTCCCGAACGCGTCCACGGGTTTCTCCCCATTTGAGTTATTATACGGACGTAAACCACGTGGCCCCATGGCCATACTTAGTCAATTGTTCGCCGGTTCTGAAACCGGCGATTATGATACGCGATGCGCGTATCAATATGTTGTCGATCTCCGACAACGAATTATTAATGCATGCAAAACCGCTCTGCAATTTGCATGCGCTAGAGCGAGTTCTTCAAAATTTTATCGCGATCAGGGCGCCCAAATGCGCGCCTTGTCAGTCGGAGATCTGACACTTGTTCTTTTGCCGCAAACGCAAAACAAACTCCTTCTAACTTGGAAGGGACCATACAGAGTCCTTAAGAGACTCTCCAGAGTGAATTATTTGATAGATATTCGTGGGCAGAGGAAAATATTCCATATTAATATGCTGAAAAAGTACCTGCTTAGCGATGATCGTCGTAACAACTCCGTTCATGTCGTCCCAATGGCCAACGCGGCTTTAGTTACTGTCGACGACGAGGACCCTTTGAGTATCGACAAATCGTTGCCCATATTACAGGCCACCGAGAGTATAAATGATGTTCATATCAATGATGAGCTTGAGCCGTCGCAGAAACAGGATTTTACACACCTGCTCCAAGAATTTGCCACGGTGTTCACTGATTTGCCGGGTTGTACGTCTCTAGTCCAACATGTAATACGACTTCAGACAGACGTACAGGTGTTTGTTAAACCGTACCCGCCTTCGCTGCACGCTCACGAAACTATAATTACAGAAGTACGTGCCATGCTACGGCTAGGCGTGATAGAGTGATCAACAAGTCCGTATTGCTCGCCGATTGTCTTGGTCAAGAAGAAAGACGATACCGTGCGTTTTTGTATTGACTATAGAAAGCTCAATGCTATAACCATCTATGATGCGGAACCCATTCCCAATCAGGACTTATTCGCGCGGTTATCCAATGCAAGTATCTTCTCTAAAATAGACTTATCCAAAGGATATTGGCAGATTCCTCTCGAAGAAGGAAATAAACAATATACAGCTTTTCAAACCCCTTTGGGTTTAATGCAATGGAAATATATGCCTTTTGGACTGGTTACTGCACCAGCCACGTTCGCGCGCATGATGAACATCTTACTAAATGAACTGCGCTGCGTTCTATCATATTTCGATGATATATGTATTTTTCAGGCTGATTGGGCTGGCCACTTAATGGCCCTTCGTGAAGTTTTTGCCGCTCTTCGCCGAGCTGGCCTTACCGCGCGACCCAGTAAAGTGTTCCTGGGATATCACCATATAAACTTTTTGGGTCATACCATAACACACGGGGTTCAGACTCCAGACGATCGCAAGATATCCAGTATTTTGAAACTGCAACCCCCTAAAACTAAAAAGCAAGTCCGTAGCTTGTTGGGACTTTTGAATTATTACAGGAAATTTATACCAAACTTTTCCTCTCTCTCAGCCCCGTTATCTGATCTAACGAAGAAAAATGTTCCAAATAGTCGTCTGGACGTCTCAGTGCGCTGATGCCCTTCGGACTATTCAGAATTTATTTTCTACTTTCCCCCTGCTTGTTTTACCCGATATACGCCAGACATTCGTCGTCCGAACGGATGCATCAGATAAAGGAATAGGCGCCATGTTACTCCAACAGCGTGACGGTTTCTTGCGACCGTGCTTATATGCAAGCCGGAAATTACTTGATCGAGAGACGCGCTATGCGATTGTCGAACGAGAGTGCCTCGCAATTGTTTACGCGGTAGATGCATTTTCTCGATACTTATTAATGTCCGAATTTATAATTGAAACGGATCATCGACCATTACTGTTTCTTAAGTCGAACAGAGCCAAGAATGCTCGACTAACCAGATGGAGCCTTGCGCTCCAGGAATACAAATTTACTATTCGGGCTATACCTGGGGAGGATAATTTACAAGCTGATGTATTGTCCCGTTTGATTTAGTGTTCTAAAATAGTCTGTTGAACATTGAGGTTGAGCATTTTTCACCTTTTTCGGAGACCGTGGATGGTTTCACATTATATTGTCCTACCAATTATGGACATTCTTTCTCAAAATTTCCATGTGATTCCTTTTTCCACTAGCGTCCATCCTGACCATGACCTAAGTTTCAGACAGCCTTGACGCCTTTGTCTGCGGGTCGATGAGATGAGGAAATGGCAAACTGAGCGACCAGACCTACTGCTGCCAGGATACCATTATTTTAATTAACTATTGTTCGTTCATGTTCTATGAATGTATTAATTACGTTCAGTGAAACGATGAGCTAGTTGCTCAATATTTCAGTCTTTACGGTATGTCTGTGTGAGAGAAGTTTATCACTTTAATTCTTAAGTGCTACAATAATTATATATTATCACAGAACGTCGCATATAAATATACATATGCTATTGTCCATCGATAATGCACGTTCTTAGAATTTTTTTTTTTGACTTTCAGTAACGATATTTTTTACTATATATATAGCCCTTTCAAAAGTACTATTACATAGCAACGTTAGTAGACAGTTATGTCGTTCAAACCCTAAGTTTTCACTGGGGTGGGGGATGTGTCATGATCAATTAGGATCATAAGTGCCGTGCTAGGTCACGACGTCAGTGAGTTAATTTTTACGATCTTGTTGATTATAACCAGCGTAATTTGTCCTTGAGCTGTTCTCGTGAACAGTTTGTTTTGAAACACCTTTTTTCTGATAGATGGAGAGAAGGAGGGGCGAGACAGAATAAATGTATAGCTAGGAATGACAGAGCAGTTCTCGACCCCGTGATTTTGATTAACATAGATAAGGGGCGAGTAAAGGTAGTTTATTTAGACGCTTAGTTGGCGTTCGGAAATTCGTGCATAAGAGTAGAAAGCACGGGGTTTGAAGATTTTAGTAGTTAATGTTACGCATTTTAAATTGTCTAGGTAAAATTGACCTTGATTTTGGCGCAAGGCCATGACAAGCATAAATTAATATTGCAGGCTGAGCTGAAGCGACTGCACCAATCAAATGTATGAATCTGGACGGAAGGTAGGTCGAGACATAGCTTTAGTATTTAAACCCGTGCAGAGCTTAGATAGTGGCCACATGTAGACAATCCATTTACGAGGTGGACGGCGATAGTCCTCAGCCAGATGAGAGACATAGAGACGCAGTTGAGCAGTCCATATTGTGAGGAGCGTGATGTTTTAAAGCTCCAGAGCCTAAGCTACTTGGTTTGATATGAACCCACAGCGTTTACATCCAGCGCTCTCACTCCCAGTGAGGGCCTAATGGTGAGAGTCCATACTAATTTGTAATGATGAAAGTGAACCGTTCTACTTACTTTTGAAGACAGTTTCAGAGCTACCGCCAGACAACGCATGGTTGTACAAGCATTCTCCACGGCGTGTCTAGAGGAAATGTCCGTATCATAACATGTCTCATTGAATTAATAGAATTTAAACTGTTATATCCGTCGCCACGTGCGCGGATTCTATTTGGCATCTAACTCATATGACCTGCAAGTAGTTAGAGTGAATAAGTTAGTCTTTATAGAAGGCTGTAGTTTCATTAGTTAGATTCAGTTGCCTTTGAATTGATATTTATATTTATAATTATATTTGTTACATTAATTCCTGTAATTAAACTGCCCTACAGTTCTGCTAAAAATCAAAGCAATTGATTTATTTAGTTTTTAGAGTGCAAGTATTTTTTTTTTGTGTGTTCATCGATTGTGGGAGCGGACCTCGAAAGAGTGTCACTCAAATTCTCCCCATCTAACCCACATCGCGACATCGTTCATTTTCTCGTTCATTTTAGAAACATTCTTTTTTGTTAGGGTTTTTTTCTAGTTCATTTTTTAACAAATATTTTTAGTAGGTTTTTTTTCTAGTTTATTTTTCTAGTTTATTTTTATTATGGTTTTTATTATTCTCCGAATTCAAGCGGAGCTTATGGTAATCAGGATTTCTTTTCATAAATTCTTCATATGCTTGTTTATATTTTTCCTCATTTTTTACATAAAGTAAATGTTTTTGAGGTTTCATACATTCTTTACATTTCGTTCTATAACCATCTGCACCTTTTTTTTCTTTGTAAAATGAATCAAGAGGTTTTCGAATAAAACAACCATTGCAAATTTTTTCCATTTTTTATTCTTTAATTTTATAATTAAAAATGTCTGAAAGTAGAACTTTGTTCGTGTCTGAAAGTAGAACTCCGATGTATTGTGTAAAATGTAAAAAGCAAACCGATACTGTAAATATTGAACACGTTAAAACAAAGAATAATAGAAATATGTTAAAAGGCAAATGTGTAACTTGTGGAAATACTAAAACTAAATTTATACCAACAATTGGAGCTGGTATAACCAATAAAATAGTCAATAAATTTCCTTTTGAAATGCATTTGCCAGGTCATAATTTTACAGGACAGGGAACCAATTTGAAAAAACGATTGAATTCCGATCTCACACCAAAATCTTGGAGTAAAAAAATTAATAGAGTTGATGAAGCCGCAGTGCATCACGATATTTGTTATTTACAAAATCCAGATACTAAAACCAGAAATGAAGTTTGTGATAATAAGATGATACAGTCTTTAGATTCTATTTTAAAACCAACATTAAGAGAAAGAATGGATAGAAATATTGTTGAACCTATTATTAAAATTAAAAAAACTGTTGGAATGGGTGAAAAAAAAAAAGCTACAACTCCGTTGATTTTAAATAAAGCTCCGACTTCGTCGTCGATAAACAACGCTTTACGAGTGATTTAGCAGAAGAACTTCATAAACCGGTAATTAAAAAATTTAAGAAAAGAAGAGTGATAGTTAATGGAATTGATAAAATATGGGCTGCTGATTTAATTGACATGTCTGCTTATTCTAAGCAAAACAAAGGATTTAAATATATCCTTGCTGTTATTGATGTTTTCTCAAAATATGGTTGGATGATTCTTTTAAAAAATAAAAGCGGACTAACAGTTGCTGAAGGATTTAAAGAGATAAGCAGACATCCAGAAAAATTATGGGTTGATAAAGGAAGTGAATTCTATAATAAACATGTTAAGAGTCTTTTCAAAGAAATCTATTCCACAGAGAATGAAGACAAAAGTTCTGTAGTAGAAAGATGGAATCGAACAATGAAAGAAAAAATGTTTAAATATTTTACGGCGAATGGTGTTACGAAATATATAGATGTTTTAGATGATTTAGTAAATGATTATAATAACACCTATCATTCATCAATAAAAATGACTCCTATTGAAGGAAGTAAAAAAGAAAATGAATTAACCGTATATAGAAATTTATATGAAGAGACAAAAAAACAGTTGCCAAAGGCATCGCGTAGCCAATTGCCAAAGCCTAAATTTAAATTAGGTGATAGAGTTAGAATTACAAAGAAGAAAAAGTTTTTTGAAAAAGGTTACACACCAAAATGGACAAAAGAAATATTTACAATAGATAAAATTTTATATACATATCCAATTACTTACAAAATAAAAGATTTAGACGATGAAGAAATTATTGGTTCTTTTTATGAAAAGGAATTACAACGAACCAAGTTTTAACGTAACGTAAAATTGAACGCATTAAAAACAGTTGATTTTTATTCTCTTAAAAATGACCTATGAAAATGTTCAATTAAATATTTCTGATAATCAAAAAGAAAAAATACAAAGAGCTATGAAAAATGATACTCCTGTTACTATTAGAATTACAGAATCTGGAAATGATGTTTTAGCTTTAATAAAAACACAAATAAATAAACTGCGAAAAGCATTCAATCAAAATAAAGGAGCTGATATTACTCTAAGTAGAAAACAAAAAAAATATAACATGGAAATTGAAGGAGGATTTCTGGCTGCTCTTGGTAGAATGGCACTCCCATTATTATCTAAAGTTGTTCCATCAGTAGCAAAAGCTATCGGAATAGGTGGGCTTACGGGTTTAGCAAGTAGTGGCGTTCAAAAATTATTGGGAGACGGTTATTGTCACAAGTCCCAGACTGGGAGATGTAATAATTATAACAAGACAACAATCACGAACGAACAAGTATAACACTTAACAGAATAACCCATCAGACTCACACATTTATTATACATAAAGATAAAGATAAAAGTGCAATTACATACATTATATTATTGAAGTTACTACCGTCCAACGGCCTTATTCCCACATGCACTCTTCCTCGGGTCCACAACCCGGTAGTTACTTTCTAAAGACACTTCGGTCTCAGCTTCTCCTCTCCATGTCTTAATAGTACATTAATATTTCAATGGCACCGCAGTCTCTCAATAGCCCCTTCCTATTGCCATAACACATTAGCATTCCAATAGCACATCAACATGGCAATAGCACATTAGCATTTCTGTCATGATTCGGATGTTATTAAAACTCACGCAGAGAGTGAGTTGTTTTTTACCAGGGCCATGAGAAATTGGCTGGTGGCCTTGAACGGTCCTCGCCAAATTATAGTTGGTGAGTAAATAAATGTAAAGTTAAACTGTTAGATTCACGCTTGTGGGTTTTAATGTTCGTGATTAATAAGTAATGGAGTAGGGGTGAAACAAGGTGGGGACAGTTGACATTGTTAAGTATGACTAGACAAGTTTTTGCACGTTAACTGGCTGGTAGAATAGTGCAGACGTATTACTACAATTAAAATGGTGGGAGGTTTCGACCTATGAGATAGCTGAACTAATTGGGCCAGCGGACTAGCACGCTGGGTAGTTAGATAGTATAAAACATCGTGTAACGTTCATATTTAGTGAATACAGACGAGCAGAAGCATCGTGTCGTGAAGTATCTCCCGTTGACCAGTACCTGAACTGTGTGCTTTGAAGACAAGAAGTCCTTGCTAACGGACTGACTGAGCTCTAGAAAGAAAGGTCTGAGTGGGCTGACCTTTGAAAGCCCACGCTGCGCTATATTGATGTTCGCGCCTACCAGTAGGCGTGAGCAATGGTAATATATCTTATTTATTCAAGCATAATAGAGATCGGAGATAGAGAGAGAACTACAGCCTCATAGGAAGACTAAGGAAACCCCAGCTGGCACTCGACCACCAATGTCCTGTATCATAGATCTATTGCCATAGTATGATTGGAATAATATAGCACATTGTTGATGAATTGAATAGTGATTGTGCATAAAATATAGTCTTTTGGCAACTGCTTAAATTACCTCTGTCAGGCCAGAGTTTTCTGCTATTGTATGACAGTACACAATACAGCCTGCTACTGTCACCCCCACTGTCTTGTGGGTCATCTCGGGAGAGAGGAAGACTAGGGGAAGGTAACCCTGAATACAAATACCACACTGCCTTGTGTGTTGCTATGATAGCAAAGGCTATGGGAGTAAACCCAGACAGAAAATCAGGAGTGGAGACCCGAAGGTGGTTGTCAGGGAGAACTGCATCAAACTGGCTTCCAGCATCTCCTGCAGCCGGACTAGTTCCAAATGTATTGACCTGGTCTCTCCCTTGGGTTTAACTAGAATGGCAGAGAGAGGGGTGGTGCCTCTGGGCAAAGCACCATCTCTTAAAAATAGCCCAGGCAAGGCAGCAAAACGAGGAGGCGTTTGCTCGGGCTTGGCAAGCGTCTGTCTCTCCTCTATAAGCCCACCCATTTCCGATTTGGAGAGGACACTCCAGCCATCCGTTACGGATGGGCACAACACGGGAGGTGGCAGTTACCGGTGATAAGCTCAATCCATTTGGCGTACGGATGAGCGCCAGGGGTCCCCTCTGTCGGTGGGAGCGGCTTTTCAGCTGCATTGATCAACTACCGCCCGCCGTAACCTGGGCAGCCCCCAGGCAGTTGGGTGTTGTTCCGCCACGTCAGCCTGCTTCATAAGGTGGTTGGAGCTAGACCAAAAGTCAAAAAGCTGACGTAAAGTGTGCACCTGGCAAAAACAGAAAAATACTAAAACTTGGTACCTGGAACGTCAGAACAATGCGCCCAGGCTTGCAACAGCAAGATCTCACTAATATTGACTCCATCAGGAAATCCCAAATTATTGATCGAGAACTTCAGCTACTAAACATCGACATCGCTGCCCTTCAAGAAACTCGACTTCCCGACTCCGGGTCAGTCAAAGAAGAAAACTACACCTTCTTCTGGCAGGGCCTTAGCAGCGAACAGCCGAGAATCCACGGCGTGGGCTTCGCCGTAAAAAACTCCCTTATCAATTCGATCGCAACTCCAATTGGAGTGTCAGAACGCATCATGACACTCAGACTGAACACCCGGTCTGGTTTTACCAACATTATCTGTGTCTATGCCCCAACACTTACCTCCTCTGACGAAACCAAAGACATTTTCTACGAGGCATTGCAGAGGACTCTCCACAACATCCCTCTCACCGAAGGCCTGCTAATTCTGGGTGACTTTAACGCTCGAGTGGGAGCAGATCACTCCGCATGGCCAAAGTGCATTGGGCACTTCGGCATTGGCAACATCAACGAAAACGGGCAGCGCCTTCTGGAGATATGCTCCGTAAACTCATTATGTGTTACAAACACGTACTTTGACCTTAAGAGATGCCAAAGAACATCATGGCGCCATCCCAGGTCTGGCCATTGGCATCAATTAGATCTTATTCTCTCAAGGAGGAAGAGTTTGGGCTGTATAAAAATAACTCGTTCCCTCCACAGTGCTGACTGTGACACCGACCATGCACTGGTAGTCAGCAAAATCAAAATTTCGGCCAAGAAAATATACAGATCAAAAGCCCCTTCAATCCCTAAGATCAATGTAACAGCAATCAGAGATGAATCAAATAGAAAGTCATTTGAAAAGTTATTTGCTGAAAGCATGGATAATGTCACCCAATGTGACTCGGTAGATGAAACATGGAACACTCTCAGTTAAAAAATTCATGACTGTGCCATCAAGTCTTTTGGACAGCATAAAGTTTCAAACAACGACTGGGTAGCCCAGAACAGCGAAATTCTCCTACCTCTCATTGAGCAAAAGAAATCTGCTTTCAATGAGTATAACAAAAATTGCAATCAGAGTACAAAAACTTGTTTGAAAAATGCAAAAGCTAAACTTCAGCTGGAGGTAAGACGTTGCGCCAACAAATACTGGACAGACTTGTGTAACAGCATACAAGAGGCAAATGAAAAGGGAGATATGAAAACCGCCTTTAGTCAGATGAAAGTAGCTCTTGGGCCAATCATCACCAAGAGCGCCCCACTTAAGTCTGTAAATGGTGAACCCATCACAGATAAAAATGAACAACTGAATAGGTGGGTAGAGCATTACTCTCTGTTGTATTCAACTGAGAAAAATATTCCACCAGATTTTGAGGAACACCTCCAAAAACTGCCAATAATGGCCGAACTTGACGCTGAACCTTCCTTAGTCGAGCTTTCCAATGCAATCGACCACCTGTCTGCTGGAAAAGCCACAGGAAGTGACAACATTCCTGCAGAGGTATTAAAAGACCTAAAAGGCCCACTATTACCACACCTGTATAATCTGTTACTGCAGTGTTGGAAAGAAGGCGTGATACCACATGATATGAGAGACGCCAAAATTGTCACACTTTACAAGAACAAAGGAGACAAAGGCGACTGCAACAACTATCGAGGCATATCCCTCCTCAGCATTACTGGAAAGGCTTTTGCTCGCGTCATCCTCCGCCGCCTTCAACAACTGGCGGAAAAAGTCTTAACAGAAACACAATGTGGCTTTCGAAGCAAACGATCAACTATTGACATGATATTTGCACTTCGGCAAATCCAAGAAAAATGTAAAGAACAAAACAGGCCGCTTATAACATGCTTTGTGGACCTAACAAAGGCTTTCGACACCGTAAGCCGATCTGGCCTGTATGCAGTCCTTAAATCCATAGGCTGTCCACCAACATTGCTAAAACTTATTGCATCCTTCCACACTGACATGAGGGCATGTGTCAACTTTGAGGGCTGCACATCCAATTCATTTGCTGTAAACAGCGGTGTGAAGCAGGGATGTGTTCTTGCTCCTACCTTATTTGGTATATATTTTGCAGCCCTACTCAAGAATGCCTTTGGTCAATGTTCAGGTGGAGTACTTATTAACACCAGAGTGGACGGCTCCATTTTTAATGTTGCCAGACTAAAAGCAAAATCTCGTACAGAGCATATTATGTTACAAGAGCTCCTCTTCGCAGATGATGCTGCAATCGTGGCCCACGATGAAACCACGCTCCAGGCTCTCATCAATAGCCTTGCCAAAGCCTGTGACAAATTCATGCTAAAGATCAGTGTCTCAAAAACTGTAGTTTTGACACAAGGCTTGAGAAACCCCAACCCAATCATGCTGAATGGCTCTCCTCTGGAGCAAGTGGGAAAATTCTGCTACCTAGGCTCAACCATCAGTGGTAGCACAGACATAACAACTGAAATAAATGCCAGAATAGGAAAGGCGGCCACAGCTTTTGGCAAACTCTCAAAAAGGGTGTGGAACAATAGCAAGCTGACCATCAAAACAAAGGTACTCGTGTACCAAACTTGCGTCCTAAGCACCCTGCTGTATGGCTCAGAGACATGGACCACCTACTCCAAACATGAAAGATCCCTCAACTCCTTCCACCTGCGCTGCCTACGCAAAATTCTCAAGATCAAGTGGCAAGACAGGATCTCAAATATCGAAGTTCTGAGCCGAGCCAACATTCCATCAACTCAGGCTCTCCTAGGCAAAAAAAGACTGCGGTGGCTTGGACATCTCCACCGTATGGAAAATGATCGCATCCCCAGACAAATTCTCTACGGGGAACTTGCTACTGGCAACCGACCCAGAGGTAGGCCACATCTGCGATTCAAAGACACTTGCAAGGTCACGATGAAAGCATTCAACATCGACCCCAATGAATGGGAGAACCTTGCAAATGATCGAAGCAGATGGAGACAAAAATTGCGCAGTGGCACGCTCGCAATAGACTTCAAGGCAAAAGAAACATACCTGACAAAACGACAGAGGCGGAATGAAAACACTCGCCAAAGTGAACCCAAAAGACTGACCTGCAATCACTGCCATCGCACTCTCGGGTCAAACATTGGTAGAATAAGCCACGAGAGAAGCTGTCAGTCAAAGTGAAAGTGAATATTCTAGCTGCTAAGACCGTCTGTAAAGACGCTAAAGGCCATATATAAATTACCTACAAGCCGAAGAGTGCTTCTGTAGGCTTTGAACGTACTGGGCTCTCCTAACATTTAAGCCCATATGATTTATGGAGAGTTTGCCTGGCGACTGGCCAGTGGCGACTCAACTGTCACTTTAAATTGATATCTAGTTTCGTATAATATACCTATTTGCTATTGATTGCAGTACCTCCATAGTTACATGAATATCATTGGTTAAGTTATTAATTAGAGTTTTTTGGTTTGAATATATACCCCTATTGTCTTTTGTTTTGTTATTAATATTTATGTAAACTATGGCCTGACCGGCCTGACATATATACGCTCTAGTTATTTAATACTTTTCTTGTGTGGTTGTGTCCGAGTGTGAGTTAGCTGCCTCTCGTGCAGTCATAACATCCCCAAGACCCTAACTCTGCTCGTGACAATTTCAATAGCACATCAACATGGCAATAGCACATTAGCATTTCAATAGCACATTCACGATCATATATACGTCCCTGTCGGTGGCCAGACTGCCACGACTCATGTGCCTCTACTGTCCTGCACCGACAGCCTCCTTCCTGGCCTATGTGTGGCCTCCGGCCCTATGCTGGCCTATCCCCTGTGCTCACCGTAGGCGGCTCTTCGGCCCGTCCCCGGCACCTACAAGAATAGCATTACATTGGTATAATACCATACCACTTCTATTCACTTCACCCCTCCTTACAACTCATGAAGCGTACACACAATAGTCCACCTTTCACTCGCCACACATCCTACGGTAACACACCTCCACCGTAGTACACAATACTCACTCTCGCTACAAATCCATGAACTCAACTTACATCTATCGCTCATGGCGCACATTGCTATATACAGTATCAAGGACTTCCACATTCCTCACATATACTTATTTACATCATGGTAATAGACGAATATAATACATCAATCATAACTATTATCAATCATCGTTTCACCTACCAGACATCACTGGAAAAACACTACTCCCAAGTCTTCCGACTGCTCTCCTTATGTTCGCCCTCTGGGGCTTTCTCCTGCGTCCGTTCCCTAGGACGTCTTAGTGTGCAGTGATAGTAATACAGCGCTCTCGCCTCATTCAGTCCCCCACCACTCACAGCATGCACGCTTTCCCTTACCCCGTGGCCCGTGGGTTAACTTTATTCTAACCCTCTTCTCGTAACTACTGATCCTCGCTCACTCGCTCGTGACAGTTATCAACCTACAAACTCCTATAGAGTTGGTGACGGATTGTATTTAAGAAAAGGTGGATGTCTCTGTCAAATTGAAACTGATGGAAAAGGTTTATATTTAGGAACTGTAAAAGGAAGCGGTAATGAGTTTCAAGGAGATGGACTGTATTTAAAACGAGAAGGACAGGTTTATAATGGTGAAGGTTTTTTGAGCGATTTGGTTAAAAGTATTCCGTTTATAAATATGTTAGTGTAACCAAAGAGTCAAAGACCGTGTTGGTGTAACCAAAGATTAAAACCTTTATTCTAAAATGGAAGCTTCGAATTATAGAATGAAAAAATTTCTTGACATTCAAAATTCTTTTGAAAGAACTAAAGAAAACAAAAGAATAACAGTTAAGAAATATTCAAAAGCTTTAAATATAAGTGACGGAACTGATATAACATTAAAAACTGTAGCCATTGGAATGGGAACAACAGGAGTAATACTTTTATCTACAGTGGTTAACATTCCTGCAGCTATTATTATAGAAGGTCTTTCAATAGGTACAGGTTTATTAAGTATATTTTTAAGATATTTAAATAAAAAATTACAGTATAAAGCTGATAAACATCAGAAAATTTTATTTTTATTACAATCAAAACTTAATACTATTCAAACTTATATTTCTGATGCTCTTGAAGATGGAAAAATTTCAGATGAAGAATTGAAACTTATTTTAGATGAAGAAAAAAAATTTAGAGAATTAAAAAATATAATAAAAAAGAAAAAAGTAAGCGATCCTGAATTAAATATAGATGATCCATTGAAAAAAATCAAAAATCTTATAGTATAAAATTAGTTTGATTTTTTTCTTTTAAAAATTGTTTGATTTTTATTACATTAAAAATGTCTTTTTTAAAAATTGCAGATCCTTCAAAACGTGATGCTCTTGTTAATGAATTTTTAAAAACCAAAAAAAATATTCAATTAAGTAACTTAAGCGAAAGAGTAGGAGATATTGAAATGAAAAGAGAATTTTCCAAAGTATTTGCTCCTATCACAGAAAGTACACAAAAAGCAACAGAAGAAACTAAAAGAGAAATACAAAAAATTCCACTTGCTATAGAACAAAGTCAACCCTTGAGAGCAATTGAACCTGCATTACAAGCAGAGCTGCGACCTATTCAATTAGAAGATTCTCCACAAGCAATTGCTGCTTCTCCAATTGACGTTGGTCCGATAGCAACCGAATATTTAACAAAATATTTAGGTAAAGATAGTGGGGATACTACTTTTGGAATTTATATTAAAGGTGGTGGTAAACAACTTTCTATTGGTAGTGAAGAAATAAAAATTGATAACGATGATATTATTATTGGAGACAAGAAATATAAAGGAACACCTGGTTTGTGGGAACTAATAACCAGCAAAGAGCCTAAAAATTATCAACCCGAAGACATGAATAAATACGAATATATTTTATTTGATACTAATGCTATGCATCAAAATAACGATCCTAATAACCCAAGACCTAAATCTAGTAAAGGAAAAAAATATACTGAAATAATAAAACCGATTTGGGACGATGTAGAAAGTCATAATCAAAAAGTCTCAGAAGCGCAAGGTCATACTGCAACTTATGAAGGAACAGGATTTCTTCCATCGGATCTAAATGCTTTATTAAAGAGATTATCATTATTAATGTCACGAGCGAGTGAGCGAGGGTCAATAAGTGCGGGGAAGGGGACTTGAAGCGTGCATGTTGTGAGTGAGTTGAAGCTTAGAGGAGGCAAGATCTGAGTAGTCAGATCATTGTGTCACGAGTGGAGTGAGTGCAATTAAGGGGATTGCTACAGAGCGGGTGTAGAGTAAGAAAGGCTCACAGTAGACAGCAAGTTAAGCGTGCTGTTGTGAGTAGTGGGGGCGGGGTCTGAAGGAGGCGAAAGCGCGGTATTACTATCACTGCAAGTTAGAAGGTCCTAGGGATCGGACCTGTGAATAAAAGCCCATCGGGCGGACATAAAGGGGAAGCAGTCGAGAAGACTAGTGGAAGAGTCTTTCCAGTTATGACTGGTATGTAGAACGTTGATTGATTATTATGATTGATGTATTATATTATATTCGTCTATTACCATGATGTAAATAAGTATATGTGAGGAATGTGGAAGTCCTTGATATTGGATATAGCAATGTGCGCCACGAGCGATAGATGGAAGTGAGTTCATGGATTTGTAGCGCGAGTGAGTAGTGTGTATTCCGATGGAAGTGTGTTACCGTAAGATGTGTGGTGAGTGAAAGGTGAACTAGTGTGTGTACGCTTCATGGGTTGTAAGGAGAGGTGGAGTGAATAGAAATGGTAGGGTATTATACCAATGTAATGTTATTCTTGTAGGTGTCGGGGACGGGCCGCAGAGCCACCTCGATGAGCACAGGCGATAGGCCAGCATAGGGCCGGAGGCCACACATAGGCCAGAAGTGAGGCTGTCAGTGTAGGGCAGTGGAGGCACATAAAGTCGTGGCAGTCAGGCCACGGACAGGGACGTAGATATGAGAGTGAATGAGATACTATATTGTTGCCATGTTGATAGGCTAGTGAACTGATACTATGTTGTTGCCATGTTGATAGGCTAGTGAACTGATACTATGTTGTTGCCATGTTGATGGCTATGGAAATAATAATGTGTTATTGCCCTGCTGAGGTGCTAGGGGAGTGCTACGGTGTATGACAATAGGAAGGTGATATTGAGAGACTGCGGTGCCAGTGAATTATTAATGTGCTAGTAAGACCCTGAGGGGAGAGGCTGAGGCCGAAGTGCCTTTAGGAGTAACTACCGGATTGTGGATCCGAGGGAGAGTGTGTGTGAGAATAAGGCCGTTGTACGGCAGTGCATTTCAATAATATAATGTATGTAATTGCGCTATTAATTGTATAATTATGTTTAATAAATGTGTGAGTCTGATGGATTGTTCTGTTAAGTGTTAACTTGTTTGTTCGTGATTGTTGTCCTGTCATAACTTATTACATCTCCCAGTCTGGGATTTGTGACACTGGGGGCTCGTCCGTTGTGACACCGGGGGCTCGTCCGTTGTGACACTGGGGGCTCGTCCGTTGTGACACTGGGGGCTCGTCCTGTTTACCTGTGGTCATTTTGACATTGTGTATTCGTTATATCTAGTTGTTTTTCTGTTGTGCTAGGAATTCGTGCTGTTGTCCTTGTTCGTGGGATGAATGGAAATTTCATGATGGTATGATTTATGTATGTTTATGAATTATAATATGTATTGATGCATGTATTTTGATGAATAGGTATTAATGTGTGTTTAAACTTTCCAGAGTGTGTGCGTGCAGCCTGGGGAGACGAGCAGCCAGAGCTCCGATTGAAGGGAGGAGTTTGCTCAAAATTTCAAAAGTTGAAAGTTAAGTGAAAATTTTGTGCCCTGGATTGAGGGCTGTCTTTTCATCTGTCTGTTTCCCTGTTTTTGCTGTTGTTGTCGTTATAGGTTATACGGGCGGTGGCGCGGGTTTGCTGTGGTGAGCGTAGTTTGTCCTCTTCGGGAGGTGGGCTAATCTAGGAACTTCGTTCATCACAGTGAACAGTTCTGTAGGGACCTGTAATTTTGTTTAGATTGTGCCGTTCTATCTTCCTCGTTGTTTTAGGAAGACGTTTCTCTCGTCCTTCTCTTCCCTATTTGTAGATACGTTCTTTTTTTTCAGACTCTGTTCTTGTTGTACCGTGTAGTGTAATCGGCGTAGTTAGGTTGAAATTTTTTTTTTCCATTATATTTTCTTTTTTACGTCTTTGTCCTAGTCTGGTTCGTTGTCCCTGACGTCCTTGTGGTCTTTCTACTAAATTTCCTTATTCTTGTCTTTTCTATTCTTTTTATAATTAATAGTGCTATACATTTTATAGATATAGAATTAGTTGTGCTGTAAAGGTAAATTTCTGAATTGTATTTGAGACAACTGGGTGTTGTTATATCTGGTGTGATCTCAGGTCTCTGGTCGTGTCGTTACTGATCATACCGACAGGTTGGTCGTCTTATAATAGATACCATAACCATAAATCTGTGAAATGGCGGAACTCCAACAACTAATGAAGTTGGGTAAGGAACTTGGCCTGGAGGGAGAAGAGCTACGCGGCTGGATTAAAGAACAGCAGGCAGAAATGCGCGATGAGCGTGCTAAGGATAGAGAGCGAGAAAAAGAGGCTCAGGAGCAGGAGAGGGAGATAAAGTTAAAGGAGATAGAGGCGCAAGTAAAGATTGCGGAGTTAGAGCTCAAGAGGAATACGCCAGCGGAAACGGCTGAGCGGCAGGTACACAATAAAGGTGGCGTTAGGATTAAGCTCCCTACGTTCGACGACCGGAAGGACGACATAGACGCCTTCCTTTACAGGTTCGAGCTGAACGCACAATTGCAATGGGGGGAAAATAAGGAATTATGGGCCACGTACCTGGCATCGCTATTGCAGGGGCGAGCGTTAACATACTTTAAAGAGCTACAGCGCGAAGACGTGCAAGACTACGATAAACTGAAGGCTTTGCTGCTTCGCCGATTTGCGCGTACCGAGGAATATTTCCGGGAGCAGTTTAGGCGAGCACGTGCAGATACCAGGGAGGACTTTGCTGCCTTCGTCGCGAGACTAACGGAGTATTTCGCGAACTGGGTAGACTTGGCGCATGTGGGCGCGGATTTTGCTAAACTGAAAGACTTAATGATCCGTGACCAGCTGTACGCGTCGTGCCACAAAGATCTGGTGGCTTTCCTGAAAGAGAACGAACCCGCAACGGTGCAGGAGGCGTCTAAGTTGGCGGAGGCATACCGTACGGCGCATCCGTCCAAACCAGTCGCCAGGGCGTACGTCCAAGATGCGGGGTACGTCGCCGTTGTCGAGGGGTCGCCGGCAGGACTTAGGGACAGGTCGCGCCAGCGCGGTGCCTATAGCGGGCAAGGCCAGGGGCAGCATAGGGGCTATCACCAATCACCGGCATATGGATCCGGTAAGGTTGACCGAGCAGGAGGGCTAGGTCGCGGTAATGGCCGGAGGCGATTTGTGACCTTTGCCGATGACCGGCGGCATAGGGACTCTAGTTCCGGTCGCGAGGGGTCACGGGGACCCAGGCCTAGAGCAGCACAGGGAGCGGAGTGTTGGACTTGCGGACGCGTGGGTCACTTTTCGCGCGAGTGTAGGGCCGCGAAGTGTTGGAACTGCGGAAGAGCAGATCACATCAGCGTGAACTGCCCGGCAGGTAGGATAGCGGCGAACGTGGACAGTAGCTCCAGTCCATGCTCCCCAAATAAATTTCATCATGCGGCTGCGTGTGTTACATCGGACAACGGAGGCGGACAGTATTCTAAGTGTCCCAGTTGTGAGAAGTTATTATCTTCCGGTGTTTTACCTTGTGGGAGAAAGATCCCCGTCATAAATTCATGTCATACAGGAGGTGGTCTTAGGGTTTATCCGGGGTTTGTTGGGGACGAACCGGTCTCGGTTTTACGAGATACAGGATCTACCGTTGTGGGAGTGCATAGGGATTGCATTCGGGATTCACAGCTTACAGGTGAGACTGTCCCGTGCATACAATTTTCGGGGGCCATTGAGAAATTACCCATGGCAAGAATAATGATAGATACACCTTTCCTTAGCGGGGAAGTCGAAGCAGTCGTTGGCTGTTTTCCAGGCGCCCAGCTCATCATTGGGAATGTATCACGGGTAGTTTCCCCTTCCGATGAGAACGTGCAAGCATGGTCGCAATCAAAAGGTATTGACTTTTGCGCCGCGGTCGAAACACGCCGACGGGTAGCCGATAAAGATAAGATTAGACCTTTGGCTACGCCAGCGGTCAACCTAGATATCACGCCGGAGCGCTTGGCGAGATTACAAAGGGAGGACCCATCATTAAACCCATGTTTTGGGGAAGCGCGAACCGAGAAAACGAGGAGATATAAGAACGGGTCGTCCTCCTTTTTTGTCCAGGGGGGCATTCTGTTCCGTATGTACGTCACAGTGGCTTCCGTTCAAAAGCAGGTCGTCGTGCCACGGTCGTTAATTGCTACAGTATTGCGTCTGGCCCATGATGTTCCATTAGCGGTTCATATGGGAAGTGCTAGAACCAAGGAGAGAGTTCTAAAAGATTTCTATTGGCCGTCAGTATACAGAGATGTGCGGTTATATTGTAAGACGTGCAGTGCGTGCCAAAAGACGACGCATAAGGGTCGTTCACCCCAGGCTCCTCGTCAAAAGATCCCCACGGTTTCGGAACCGTTTAAAAAGGTTTCAGTACCTTGTTGATTTAAGAGAAAGATTATCTTCAGCGCGCACTATAGCACAAGAAGCTTCTGGTATCGCTTCGAAAAGAGCAAAAGACTATAAAGATAGAGGGTCCAAACTGAGAATTTTTAAGCCAGGAGACAAGGTTCTGCTGTTGTTACCTACGGACCATAATAAGTTATAGATGACATGGAAAGGCCCTTATGTTATTGAGCGAGTTGTTTCAAAGGTAGATTACGCTATCCACATTGATGGAGCGAGTAAGGTTTTCCATGTTAATATGCTACAGAGATTTTATGAGAGACCACAGTATCTGTGTGCACAGACAAGACCAAAGGAGACTGTCTTCTCTACCGCTTGTACGGGGGTCGTAGACCAGTTGGACTGTGACGTAAGCGACACCGAGGCGCAGGAAGAGTTACAAATTCAATTGCCGGAGTTAACTCCGACACAAGGTTACAGGGACGTTAAAATTAACCCTGACCTTACGAGTTCAAGGAGTAGGGAACTTGAGACCCTGTTAGCGTCATTTCCGGATGTTGTTACGGATTTGCCGGGTCGCACTACGGTGATCCAGCACCAAATAAAGTTGACTTCGGATAAGCCAGTATTTCTTAGACCGTATCCGTTGCCTTTTTCTTCGAGAGATAGAGTCATAAAGGAAGTTGAGTCAATGTTGAAGTTAGATGTGATAGAACCATCAACATCGCCGTATTCATCACCCATCGTCCTCGTGAAAAAACTTGATGGATCGGTGCGGTTCTGTATTGATTTTCGAAGATTGAACACTATTACGGTAGGCGATAGGGAGCCTATTCCGTTTCAGGAGGAATTAATAGCTTCATTGGCCGGGTCCACGTGGTTTTCCAAGATAGATTTGACGAAAGGGTATTGGGAAATCCCGCTTACTGAGGAGTCTAAACAATACACGGCGTTCCAAACGCCCATTGGATTATTCCAATTTAAGGTCATGCCATTTGGGTTGGTAAACGCGCCAGCGACGTTTGCACGATTAATGAGACTAGTGTTGAAGGACATACCTAATGTCGTGTCATTCTTTGACGATATAGCATGCCATACGTCGACATGGTCTGATCATATTCAGACACTAACAGTAATTTTTCAACGATTACGTCATTTTTGGTTAACTGCTAAACCCGCAAAGATGGATTTGGCATGTCCAGAGATAATATTCTTAGGACATATTGTGGGTAGAGGTGTTCAGAGACCTGAAGTAACAAAAATTGACAAATTAGTAGGGTTGCAAATCCCTAAAACAAAGAAACAAGTCAGAAGCTTAGTGGGAATTTTAAATTATTACAGAAAGTTCATTCCAAATTTTTCCTCCTTGTCATCTTCTCTTACTGACCTTACTAAGAAGGGACAACCCGATAAGGTCCAGTGGACGTCTGAATGTCAGACAGCATTTGATAATTTGGTGACAGCATTATCATCGTCACCCATTTTGATATTACCCGATTTTCGATCTAATTTTATCCTCAGAACGGATGCGTCGGACTCTGGTGTCGGCGCTTGTCTTCTACAGGAGAAGAACGAATGTCTCCATCCTGTATGTTATGTCAGTAGGAAGTTATTGCAGAGAGAAAGAAAGTATTCTGTGATAGAGCGTGAGTGTCTTGCCATTGTCTGGTCAGTCCAGAAACTAGGACGTTGTCTCATGGGACGAGAATTTTGTATCCAGACAGACCACAAGCCGCTGACATTTTTGTCGAAGAATCGTTCGTCCAGCCCACGCTTGTCTAGATGGGCATTGGCTTTGCAGCCGTATACCTTCGTTATTCAACCAATTCCAGGAACCAGCAATCATATCGCCGACTACCTTAGTCGAGCCTAGGGGAAGATTTCAGGAGCTTGTACATCGGAGGACAGGAACATTGACAGGATCTGTGTGAATAAGTCGACTTTAAAATATTGACATTATAAATATGATATGAAGAATGGTTGATAGGTTGAATGGCTTTTGATTCTGTATTAAGTATTGTGGTTAGTTAGCTATTCATGATGTGACACATATATGCATATTGCAGGCCATATTGATCCCCATATTTTCCCCTGATTTCGGTATTCTATATACTAGGGGAACTGCTAGGTCAGTTTTTTTAGTGTAGGTATTGCTCACGCTCACTCGTTGACAGTCATCTTGATGCGATTTGAAATTAATTGCATTAATTTTTTTGGGGTGGGGGATGATGTCACGAGTGGAGTGAGTGCAATTAAGGGGATTGCTACAGAGCGGGTGTAGAGTAAGAAAGGCTCACAGTAGACAGCAAGTTAAGCGTGCTGTTGTGAGTAGTGGGGGCGGGGTCTGAAGGAGGCGAAAGCGCGGTATTACTATCACTGCAAGTTAGAAGGTCCTAGGGATCGGACCTGTGAATAAAAGCCCATCGGGCGGACATAAAGGGGAAGCAGTCGAGAAGACTAGTGGAAGAGTCTTTCCAGTTATGACTGGTATGTAGAACGTTGATTGATTATTATGATTGATGTATTATATTATATTCGTCTATTACCATGATGTAAATAAGTATATGTGAGGAATGTGGAAGTCCTTGATATTGGATATAGCAATGTGCGCCACGAGCGATAGATGGAAGTGAGTTCATGGATTTGTAGCGCGAGTGAGTAGTGTGTATTCCGATGGAAGTGTGTTACCGTAAGATGTGTGGTGAGTGAAAGGTGAACTAGTGTGTGTACGCTTCATGGGTTGTAAGGAGAGGTGGAGTGAATAGAAATGGTAGGGTATTATACCAATGTAATGTTATTCTTGTAGGTGTCGGGGACGGGCCGCAGAGCCACCTCGATGAGCACAGGGGATAGGCCAGCATAGGGCCGGAGGCCACACATAGGCCAGAAGTGAGGCTGTCAGTGTAGGGCAGTGGAGGCACATAAAGTCGTGGCAGTCAGGCCACGGACAGGGACGTAGATATGAGAGTGAATGAGATACTATATTGTTGCCATGTTGATAGGCTAGTGAACTGATACTATGTTGTTGCCATGTTGATAGGCTAGTGAACTGATACTATGTTGTTGCCATGTTGATGGCTATGGAAATAATAATGTGTTATTGCCCTGCTGAGGTGCTAGGGGAGTGCTACGGTGTATGACAATAGGAAGGTGATATTGAGAGACTGCGGTGCCAGTGAATTATTAATGTGCTAGTAAGACCCTGAGGGGAGAGGCTGAGGCCGAAGTGCCTTTAGGAGTAACTACCGGATTGTGGATCCGAGGGAGAGTGTGTGTGAGAATAAGGCCGTTGTACGGCAGTGCATTTCAATAATATAATGTATGTAATTGCGCTATTAATTGTATAATTATGTTTAATAAATGTGTGAGTCTGATGGATTGTTCTGTTAAGTGTTAACTTGTTTGTTCGTGATTGTTGTCCTGTCATAACTTATTACATCTCCCAGTCTGGGATTTGTGACACATTGCAAGTTAAGAAGCCCAAGGGGACAGACGTGAGAAAGCAGTCGGGAGTTTGTGTGTATTCCAGTGATGACTGGTAGGTTGAACTATAAGGATTGATAATTATGATGATTGATGTACTATATTCTCCTATGACCATGATGTAAATAAGTTATATGTGAGGAATGTGAAAGTCATTGATTACTGTGTATAGAGATGTGCGCAATGAGCGATAGATGTAAGTTAGGATCATGGATTCGTAGCGAGTCTGAGTAGTGTGTAATACGGTGGAGGTGTGTTACCGTAGAGAAGTGCCGATGTGTGGTGAGTGAAATGTGGACTATTGTGTGTACGCTTGATGGTTCGTAATGAGTGGTGAAGTGGATAGTAATTGTATGGTGTTATAGAGATGTAATGTTATTCTTATAGGTGCCGGGGTCGGGCAGTGAGGCTACCCGCTGTGGAAAACTAGTGCAGGGGATAGGCCAGCATACGTGAGATGCATGGGTTGGGCAGAAGGCTACCCACAGGCCAGCCTGAGTGAAGCTGTCGCGCAGGACAGCGAGGGCACATTATTCGTGGCAGTCTGGCCACAGACAGGGACGTTATGAATTGAGATATTAATGTGATATTGAGATAGTGAGGTGAGATTAAGATATTGAGGTTAGGTTGAGCAGGAGCCAGTAAGATAGGCCTGCAAGTAGTACATACATTGATGTGAGGCTGAGGCCGGAGTATATTTTAGAAAGTTACTATCGGGTTGTGGACCCGGAGATAGAATGAATGTTGGGAGTAATGACCATTGGATGGTATTTGAATTGAATAATGTAATGTATGTAATTGCACGTATATCTTTATCTTTAGGTATAATAAATGTGTGTCTGTTTGGTTGTTCTGTTAAGTGTTATACTTGTTCGTTCGTGATTGTTGTCCTGTCATAATCAGTACATCTCCCAGTCTGGGATTTGTTACAATTAATGGCTAGTAAAGAGGCAGGAAATACAGGTGTTATAAATGAAATGGCAAGTATTGTAGATGAATTATATAGACAACAAATTATTAATAAGAAAGAATATAAAAAATTAGAGCTAAAAATTGCTATATAAAATCGACGATGTTGGTGATAAATAAAGGATACAAAAGAAAATATGTTTATGGAGGATCAGGTCTTTTTGATTCTTTAATTTCAGCGGTTACTAGCAAAGTTATGCAAGATACTGCAAAAGAAGTTATATCAAATGTTGCAAAGAAAACAGCAACTGACTTAGGACAAAAAGCTGTTAATAAATTTATAGTTGATAACGTTTTTTAACCAAAAAAAGTAAACGGTTCAAATATATCTCCAGAAACGAACACAGTTTTATCTTCGAAATCAAAACAATTATTAAACAATTTATTAGGAAGGGGAATTAAACGTATTTAAAACCAGGGATTCTCATACTCTGGGGAAGTTTTGAATTTGTTGCAAAAGCTGTTTTTTGAAATGATTATGCTCTAATAAAGGTTGAATTTTGTATACTTTTTAAGGATGGTCCAAAAGCTTCAATTTTCATGTGCTAATGTCATAAAAAAGAAGAAATTTTAATATTTTTAAGGGTGCTCCGAAAAGGTATATTTTGATAACTACTACCATCCCCTCCACTCAAGCCACACCTGTATGTCCGTCAGTGTTTGTTTCTGCTCTAACACCCCCACTCCCCTCAAGCCAGACATGTATGTCAGTCAGTGTTTGTTTCTACTCTCACACCCCCCACCCCTCAAACCACACCTGTATGTCAGTCAGTGTTTGTTTCTACTCTCACACCCACCACCCCTCAAACCACACCTGTATGTCAGACAATGTTTGTTTCTACTCTCACACCCCCCCCCCCTCAACCCACACCCGTATGTCAGTCAGTGTTTGTTTCTACTCTCACACCCCCCACCCCTCAAACCACACCTGTATGTCAGTCAGTGTTTGTTTCTACTCTCACACCCCCCACCCCTCAAACCACACCTGTATGTCAGTCAGTGTTTGTTTCTTCTCTCACCCCCACCCCCCTCAAACCACACCTGTATGTCAGACAGTGTTTGTTTCTGCTCTCACCCCCTCAAACCACACCTGTATGTCAGTCGGTGTTTGATTTTGCTGTCACCCCCCCCCCCAAACCACAGCTGTTTGTAAGTCGGTGTTTATTTCTGCTCTCAGCCACCCCCCCCCCCACCCAACCACACCTGTATGTCAGTCAGTGTTTGTTTCTGTTCTCACCCCCCCCCCCCCACACACACCTGTTTGTATGTCGGTGTTTGTTTATCTACATGCTCTCACCCCCCCCCTCCCCACCCCAAACCAAACCTGTGTGTCCGTCACTATTTGTTTCTGCTGTAACCCCTCACCCCCCCGCACACACACACACTTGTATGTATGTCAGTGTTAATTTCTACCTGCGATTCTCACTTCCACCCCCTGACCCCCACCCTCATCCCCACACACACACACACCTGTAGGTGAGTCAGTGTTACCCACCCCCCCAACACACCTGTATACACATGTATGTCAGTGTTTTTTTCTACCTGCGATTCTCACCCCCCCCCCTCCACACACACACCTGTAGGTGTGTCAGTGTTACCCACCCCCCCCCCCCAACACACCTGTATACACATGTATGTCAGTGTTAATTTCTACCTGCGATTCTCACCTCCCCCCCTCCACACACACACCTGTATGTATGTCAGTGTTTCAACATGCCAACAAAATGGTCAAAGTTACGACATCTTTAAAACTTATATATACAATGTACATAGTTTACACAGTCTTTGTTTGGAGCTTTTCCTCTGTCTGAAGTTTCTCGACACTTCCCCCCCCCCCACCCCCCACGAAGCGAAAATTCCTCCTTTGGGTACCAAATGATTCCTACTTGAGAATCCCTGTTCTAGTGACAATCCACCGGTAAACATGTGCACCTGCCGTTGTAGTGGAGAATGTAAACTGTGCATCCTTGACAGCTTATCTTAAAAACTTTGTACCTACAGGATAGATGAGGACAGCATTACGATGTAATTATACCTGTCATTTTTTACCTCACGATAACAAAATGTACCAGCCAACGTCAGGTGTGTTATCTGTGAACTGGTACTTGTACAATTTCTGAACACCTGACACTGCTGGGATGATCTGTGTGCTGTATGTTCCACATCATGCAATTTCTCAGATTAAAAAAAAAAAAAAAATCAAGAAAATGATCACACCCATGACTTGACTAAATTACACGTGTAAGAAACTCGAAATTTCCCACTTGATTGTTTTGTAATCAGTAAATATTCTGATCTTTTTCACATCCAGTCGTGTCGAGTCACGTCGAATCTCAGATAGAGAGACAAAACAGTAGATAACGTAACCACTCCTTTGACGTGAGCACAAAGTTCAAAGTTGACTATCGTTCAGCGTTTGGATCGTTCCTTTGTTCCACCCCGCCATTTAATAAAGTACAATAAATGACCTGACAGTATCAAAACTAATTTCTCCAACGCCACGACTGTCATCTCACAATACCATAATGGGAGCCCCTTTGAGGGCTAAGAAAGCCACAAGATAGACGAGGTCAAGAGCGCAACAGAGGAAAAGAAACAAGAAAAAGAGAGGTACAAATGCCCAGAGCAGCGACCCTCCAAAAATAAAGATCTAAAATATAGGACTGTCATCTCTTCAATGACCAACATCATCATCAGCACCAAAATCACTGCATCAGCACCACCATCGCTGTTATATCATTAAAAAACATCGGAAATCTGTGGAGTCCCAGCAAGACTTTGCAACATACAACCTTTTATTTATGCCACATTCTGACTTGACCACCAACTGACCAGCACAGCCAGTACCATCAATATCACCATTATCACAGTTAGGACAACAACGACCACTACCATTTAGCGCTCAGTTCCCAACTCAGTAACGTTCATATTCTTCACCATTTTCAGCAACACCATTGAAACATCTCACAACCATCAACACAGTCATCAATTTCAACATTGTTGTGGCCATTAGTACCGCCTCAAACGTCACTACCACATCTCTCACGTCCATCACCACCACCAACACCACTACTGTCGCTAAGACCACATGCCTTTCTGTTACAAAACATTGGTACTCTCGTCATCATCATTACCACCATCGCTACCACCGCTGATACCGCAACCATCACCACCAACACCATAATCATGGCTCCATCTCCATCACCAACAACATTATCACCATTTTTAGAACTACCACTGTCTATCACCATTACAAATCACTCCATTTATTATACCCTCCCTCGCCCTCATCATTCTCCCCCCCCCCCCCGCCCCCCGGCCACTCAACAAAGAAAAAAAACAACAACAAAAGAATTCACTATACACACTAGACGCTGACACAGATAAATCTACAAATAAATTGCTGCATATTTCTTTGATCCATCAGCCGCTAGATCAGACTGAATTTGATGATATAAAATGTACACAAGTCTCAATCACCTCACTCTTGCTCCTCCCACCTCCTACACATCCCTGTCTTCCAATCCAACAGTCCTGGACTTTCAGAAAGACAAGAGGAACTTTCCAGTATGTCTCGTTAACCAAACACGATGTGACGTACAGTAGAGACGGACCGCACAGACAGACCTAAAGCTTTGCCATATTTTCTGTTGATTCACAGGATCAAGTTAGTGCTGCTCTTGTGTGTGTGTGTGTGTGTGTGTGACAAGGCTGTACAAAGACAACACAGACAGACAGATAGCGGTACTTGAGATATAGTTTGCGTCCCGCAATGGCTGTTGACTCGGGGAATCCTCACATTTCAATAATTTTTGGCAACGGGTAAATGGAACTTTTTTTGTCCTCTTGCATAATTAGAAAGATGTGCAGAATTCACATGTACGAAGATTTGTGTACTACTGGCTGAGTCACTCAGTGTCACCCACGACCAACCTGCTGCCATCTTTCCCTTCCGTCTCTCCCTGTGTCTCTCTCTGCCCCCCCTCTCTCTCTCTTTCTCTCTCTCTCTCTTTCTCTCTCTCTCTCTCTCTCTACCTCTCTCCCTCTCTGTTTGTCTGTCTCTCTCTCCCAGAATTTCTAAAATACAATCATGTACAGATATTGTCATGTTTTTGTTTCAGTTGAGTGACATGATAAAGACACTGATAATTTCAAAAGTCACAGCCTCATTCAAGTCTTGAAACAAATTGCAAACTGAACGTGTGTCAAATGTAATCTCACGTACGTTTTAGCGATATGTGATACCGACATCCTAAACACTCAAACACATGGCTTGTTAGGGGAAACTGTACAGAACTGAATGCCCTAGAAAGGCAGTCATAGGTTGAGCACAAAAGCCGACAGAGGACACCACGTGGAGATGACATGAACAGAAAATATTTGGAGAAATAAACGTCTTAGTATGGGTCATTATCACTGGTCACTCTATGATTTGAGTATCAGTTGTGACTTGTTGCATCTGTTTGTATATTTGTGTGTGTACTGTTAGTTTTGTCACTCTCCACTTCCTCTCTGCCTGTCGTCTTTCAGCCTTGGCCGCTTTGATGTCTAGCGTCATCCATGGTGCTGAGTGTCGGTCTGAAACAGTTCTGGTGTGGAGAGGAGCGGGTCGATCAAGCAGCTCGTGCATATGAACATTATAACTTTCGACTTTGTTGGTTCTTAGTAGGATGAGTGGACTGACCTTGACCTTTTCCAAGTCGGCACGGAATTGACATTGGTTGAGATTTTGTACAATTTCTGCAGGTGATGGTGCCTGTATGTGATCCGGGTTTTTCAACGTGTAGCTCTAACGTGATGACGTAGTGGTCGCTGATGGCTTTGTCCGCTACCTGGAGATTTGTCGTTGAAACTGTTCTGATCAATCACAATCCAGTCTAGAATGTGATTCTTGTTATAGATGAGGCTGTTAATTATTTGTGTCAACTCTAGTGGCTGGAATGTTTTTCATAGCCATTGCGTCCTGGCCGCTTTCCCAGTCAGTGAATATTGAAGTCGCCCAAAACGATGTGTCGATGCTTTCTGCCTATGTAGGCGTCAGATAGATCTTGAATTTCCTCAAAAAGTCTTCGATGGTGAATTTGTTCATTCTATTGGAATGGGGGGGGGGGGGCATAGATGCATAGGAAGGTAAAGGGCCGACTAATGTCCGTGCATTCCATTGCTATGTATTATTAGATCACCAATATAAAGCCATTGTTACATGTTTAGAAAATACAGATTCAGATCGGTATATATAATACATGAAATATAATGATTATGGATGGCTAGATAAAATCTGTCTTTCATTAGTGAGATTTCCTGGATATTTGGTTGTTTCTTTCAGATTGTTTGGAACATTAAATGTGTAAATAAAATGCGGTTGGAAAACAAGGGCTATAACGCGAAAATACTCGATTCAGCTAAACGTTGGATTTCTGGTGTACAATACATTAGAAGACTGAAGTAGGGCTGAAACTGCCGCTACTTTCAACACAGAAAGTGAAAAGAGTGCACATGTCGCTCTGGGGTTGTCGCTAAAGATAGAGTGACGCATATCAAACAATAATAATAATATTGTATTTGTATATGTCAATCAGTGACAAAACGTACTTTGCCGAAGTGCAAAATTAGGCGTAACATAATGCAGCACGTGTTTTACATGACACTGATTCAATACGCAATTATGGTAGTAGTGATAATAATAATGATAATTATGATGATGATGATGATGATGTTGACGTTGACGATGATGACGATAAGTGCAGTGTTGACTGTACTGATGGCAGTGATGCCAGACTGACGATAAGCGCTGCTGGTAACACTGGAGATGATAATGGTAGTTGGTGATGGAGATTGTGACATGGAGATGGTGAGGACTATTACAATATGGATGAACATCGATGATCCTGAGGACATGAGCGACCGATACTATTCTAAACTTCAGCATTTTCAACCATGCGCCAAACTGGCAGTCTATGGAACGGCATTTCAGCGTTCATGATGATGATGATGACGATGATGATCATGATGATGATGTTGATGATGATGATGATGATGATGATGATGGTGATGATGATGATAATGATGATGATGATGACGTTGACGTTGATGATGATGATGATAATGACAATGTTGATGATGATGATGATGTTGCCGTTGATGATAACGATGATGATGTTGATGTTGATGATGATGATGATGTTGACGTTGATGATGATGATGATGATGATGTTGATGATGATGATGATGTTGACGTTGATGATGATGATGATGATGATGATGATGTTGACGTTGACGATGATGATGATGATGATGATGATGATGATGTTGACGTTGATGATGATGTTGATGATGATGATGATGTTGACGTTGATGATGATAATGATGATGATGATGATGATGATGATGTTGACGTTGATGATGATGATGTTGACGTTGATGATGATGATGATGATGTTTACGTTGATGATGATGATGATGATGATGATGTTTACGTTGATGATGATGTTGACGTTGATGATGATGATGATGATGATGATGATGATGATGATGTTTACATTGATGATGATGATGATGATGATGATGATACTGATGATGATAATGATGATGATGATGATGATGATGATGATGATGATGTTGACGTTGATGATGATGATGATGATGTTGACGTTGATGATGATGATGATGATGTTTACGTTGATGATGATGATGATGATGCTGTTTACGTTGATGATGATGATGATGATGATGTTTACGTTGTTGATGATGATGATGATGATGTTTACGTTGATGATGATGATGATGATGGTGATGATGATGGTGATGATGATGATGATGATGATGATGATACTGATGATGATAATGATGATGATGATGATGATGATGTTTACGTTGTTGTTGATGATGATGATGATGATGATGATGATGATGTTTACGTTGATGATGATGATGATGATTTTGATGATGATGATGATGATGATGATGATGATGTTGACGTTGATGATGATGATGATGTTGTTGACGTTGATGATGATGATGATGATGATGATGTTTACGTTGATGATGATGATGATGATGGTGATGATGATGTTGACGTTGACGATGATGACGATAAGTGCAGTGTTGACGGTGCTGATGGCAGTGATGCCAGACTGATGATAAGCGCTGCTGGTAACACTGGAGATGATAATGGTAGTTGGTGATGGAGATTGTGACATGGAGATGGTGAGGACTATTACAATATGGATGAACATCGATGATCCTGAGGTCATGAGCGACCGATACTATTCTAAACTTCAGCATTTTCAACCATGCGCCAAACTGGCAGTCTATGGAACGGCATTTGGTCCAGTGTTTTCACTAAAACGATCTACACAAAAAGAGAAACGGCTTTTGCCAGATAAGAACTTTATACCTCTGGCCCTTTTCTGAAATCACACAAAGGATTCAATTCTACAGGAGAAGGGGTGGGTGGGGGTGTGACAATAATTTTAACTAAAGCTCTTACATTTCTTAGAATAATTACATTTTGATGATAAATAATGGAGCTATTGTATTTCCTCATCGAAACTAAAACCTTAAAGTTCTCCAAAAGCCCCCCCCCCCCCTCCTGATTGTACCATAAAAGAAAGAAAGTGTCAGATATTTCTGTGTAATAAAACCGTCAGTTTCCCCGCCATTTTTCTACATCCAAAGCCCGCCCCGCCCGCCGCCATCTTGAACTATTTCTGGTTGAGGATCTATTCTTTCCAGCATTCAAACTACACATTTTGAGACGGAACTAACATTTATTTGCGATGGTAGAATGATACATGTAATTATGTACAATGTCTGTTGTGAGTAGTCCACTTCCAGTACCTGTTTGCCATCTTGAATAATTTGTGGCTGCCCTTATCCGCCAACATTATCGACGGATACTGCTCAGGTTTTATCCGTCAACACTATCGCCAGATCTTGGGCCGCCAACAGTATCGGCAGATACTGCCCAGGTTTTATCCGTCAACATTATCGCCAGACCTTGGGCCGCCAACATTATCGGCCTATACTGCCCAGGATCTATCCGTCAACACTATCGGCAGATCTTGGGCCGCCAACAGTATCGGCGGATAAAGCTCGGGTTGATCCCCAGGTATTGGTGTTGACTAATGACAAGAAACAAACAAACAAACAAACACATAAACAAACTGAATTTATTCCTGTTGTTGGACAAAAAAAAAAAATTATAAAAATTACAAAACAGATTTTTTATAGGAAAAGAAGAAAAAAGAGCCCAAACTGCTGAGAATCGAACCATTTTCCCGCCGATTGACAGGTGAAGATACAAAAAAAAAAGCTTAATTTATTCCGTTATTTTTCTTGGATTAAACAAAAAAAAAAGAATTGATTCCCAATAAAAAGATTTAAAAAAAAAAAAAAAAAGTTCCCCTGCCGAGAATCGAACCATGGCCCTCCCTGACTGACAGGCAGAGATGCTAACCACTACACTACTGCGTACCCTGGGTAATTGTGAAGGAATCCTTATTAAATAAGCATGACCAAACCAAGAAACCCATATCTACGGATTAGACCTGAACCTTCGTATGTATCCATTTAATCGATAGAATTCCATTTTTATTCAGAAAACTCTCTCCAATTTCAATATCGTTTTCAACACTTGTCCAATATGAACGTTGATCGCGTCGGGATGGAGGGAACAAGGGAGGAAGACGGAGGAATTGTTCCAATCAAGAGAGATCACTCGCAAATACAGAAGTGATGTTGGCGGATAAAAAAAAAAATCCGAGGGGAAATTTTTATCCGACAGTATTGGCAGATAAACACTGCGATAATTTTCTCACTTAAACTACACATTTCCTACAGACAATAATTATTATCAGTGCCAAGTTTCTTGCTTCTATGTTTCTTAAAAATTGTCCCCATGATGCAGAATTGTCCATCCCGCCACACAACCACCATGTCTATAATTTCAACATACACGTCAACACCACCATCACCACAATGACTACATTAACATACGCCTCCACACCATCATCATCATGGGTTCTATATGAATGCTGACGTCAGCACTGTAATCTCCACATCGTGTAAATCATAACTGAGCTCAACACCGACGTTACCGTAAAACATCAAATTTGAAAACATGGGAGTTGTAGTACATAGTGTCTGCTTAATTAGTTAATAAACTGCAGTCATCCATCCATCCATCTATCCATACACACATCCATCCATCCACCCATCTAATAGTCCTTCAGTCCTTCTGTCCACCCATTAGTCAGTCCGTCCATCTACCCATCCATCCGTCCATGTATCCATCCATCCATTAATCATTCACCCACCCGTCTGTTCTATCATCCATCGATCCATTCACCCATCAATTTATCCATTTATTATCCATTCACTAATCTATTCATTCGTCCATCGATCCACCCGTCTATGCATCCATCCATGCAACGTTAATCCACCCATCCATCCATCATCCATGTATCTATCCACCCATACATCCATCCACAGGTCTATTCATCCATCCATGTATCCACCCATCCATCCATCCGACTATTCATTCATCTATCCATCAATCCGTGCATCCATCCAACCAACCACCCACCCATAAACCCATATACAAATCCGTCCTTTCATCCATCCCCGTCCATCCATCCAATTTATACAGAATACATGAATTATTTCACCCTACCATGTCACTCGACCTGAAGTGACAGATCTGCATGTGTGTATTATTAGATCTATGAAATCTTATAAAATCTCCACAACTTTTCTTCTCCTCAGACAAGTTCCTTCTAAACTCTTTCTTCACACAATCCTCAATTTTCTTTAGGTCTGAGTTTCTACTGATGTATTCTGGCACCTTGGCAAAAGGTCGATTTTAATTCCGACACTGCAAAGTCTGAAACGTTAGGCCTAACCTAGCCTAGAGTTGATATGAAATTCAAATTTACTCTCTTCATGGGATATTCCCCTTTTCTCAACTGCTCATCAAATGCTGGGTATGTTTTTTTGTAATTATGAAGTGTGCATACTTTAAAAATGAAACAAAAAAACACACTCACTTATTTTCACTTTTGATTGTGCTGACAGTGACATGTGTCACATCTCAAAGTGTTATTTTACAACTGGTGAAAAGAGGGGGAGGCCATGAGGTGGAAGGGCAGAGGGAGAGAGGAGGGGAGAGAGAGAGAGTGAGAGAGAGAGAGAGAGAGAGAGAGAGAGAGAGAGAGAGAGAGAGAGAGAGAGACAAAGAGAGACAGAGAGAGACACAGAGAGACAGAGAGAGAAAGAGAGAGAAATAGAGACAGAGAGATAGAGACAGAGAGATAGAGACAGAGAGATAGAGACAGAGAGAGAAAGAGAGTACTTGGTGGCCAGGCCTAGCATATGGCAGAGTAGATCTCTAGATCTAGATGTAGGTGTTCCTAATGCCTAGGTCTAGATGTAGGTGTTCCTAATGCCTAGATCTAGATGTAGGTGTTCCTAATGCCTAGATCTAGATGTAGGTGTTCCTAATGCCTAGATCTAGATGTAGGTGTTCCTAATGCCTAGGTCTAGATGTAGGTGTTCCTAATGCCTAGATCTAGATGTAGGTGTTCCTAATGCCTAGGTCTAGATGTAGGTGTTCCTAATGCCTAGGTCTAGATGTAGGTGTTCCTAATGCCTAGATCTAGATCTGCGATTACAAACAGCAATAGCAATGACAGTACCAGCTGGTGAATGAACAGGGGAAACAGGGTTCCCCAATGATCTTTTTCTATTTAAAGTATCAGAATAACCTAAGAACCAATGAAATTCTGATGTATACATTATATAATAAATATCTGATAAATTATACATGTATATTGTGATATTCTGAATCGGGGACGCGATGGTCTAGAGGCAAAGTGCTCCCCCTCATGCCGAAGGTACCTGGTTCAAATCATGGACGGTGCAAGCATGTTGGAATTTTGGGTTTTTTCTTTTCTTTTTCTGTCCCTGATCCTATGGTAGGTAGGGTCGAGCACCTAGTCTTCTCGGATAAGGACGAAAAACTTGGAGGGCCTGTGTGCATGTTAAAGATGCCATGGCAGTTGGAAATCGAGAAGAGCAGGCTGAACAGGTTGCTGCAGCAGCAAAACAATAAGATGTATCCCTACCCCCCTCCCCCAAACAAAAAGAAAACCAACCCGCCGACCAGTGCTGCACAGTGGCGACGACGTGTCTGCAATCAGTGCAATGACATTCAGGCAAATTTCCCGAATGGAATGAAAAAAGTATACAAAATACAAGAAAAAAAAATACAAAATAAAACAGGTCACGAGTTGTGGTATCGATCTATAGAATCGGGGGCCATGACCTACTTCGGGAGATCGACAGTGCGTGCTTTAGTCCCGGCTGCTTAGAAAAGGGTCTTTTCCGGCGTAAAATGACTTTCGAAAGTCATTAAAAAATAGAAATGTGCATAACACCTCAGCAAAAATTACATGATTACATATATTCGTGAGAAGAAACTTGATCATGTCTAGATCATCTCGCGCAGCTTGAAAAAGGAAAAAATTCTCTCTGGTTCCTGAAATTCATCTCTGACTTTCCCCACGTTGCCGTTCGGCTCTCCCCCTTGTATGTCAATGAAAAGCTGTACGGAGCAATGGGAAATCCTTTATCATTCCTGCTATGTAATTTATTTTGTTATACTACGTCATGTAAAGGGTAAAATTAAATACGAAACATGGGTAACCCCCAAGAGCTATTAGCGTCAGCTCGACTTCGCCGGATGAATCGTGCCAGAGTTGAAAATCTGACTTCACTCAACAGGCATTCGGTCTGTGTTGCACATATAGCAACAAAACAAACATGTATGAACGCAGTGTCCATTTCTGGTTTTGGTATCTATTTCAGTGTCATGGTGTATAAAGCGAGGAAGTTACGATCATTTGAAGGAGAAGAACTAGACTCATGGTCGCTGAACGCCATTAAATGTCAGGCCAGAAAGCGGCTTGATAGCCTTGCTAATTAAAATTGTTTTATTCGATGTCGGGTACTTGTCAGAGCTGCCGATGGTTGTAATTTTGGGTCGGAAAACTTACAACTTAGATATAATACATTCCAGCTTGAAAGATCGAGGGAACAATTTAATCAGCTGTCATAAAATGTTCAGATTTGAAAAAGCAATTAGTCATTATGGCCAGGGTGGAACAAATTTAGTCTCAAAATTGAATTTTTCGACGAGTTAAACTCATTTCAAGCTATTTATCTGTTGTTTTTTTTATTTCATTCAGGCCAATAATCTCTACTTGTAGTTTGGAATTTCCTTACCTTCAGGCACACATGCTAGGCCTATGTGCTATCATAATGACAAATCCAATTTCTGTTCTTATGATGTAAATTTTTCAGAAAGGCCACCCTTATTCACAGACGTCTGCAGATGGACTTTTGGCTTGTGATTTTTATTTACGAAGAGCTCCTTAATAATTATGGTGTTCGGTCGAACTATCGATGAAACTTTCACCAATACATTTTTGATGGCGAGAGCTGTCTATGGGATACAAAAGCAGGCGAGAACCAAAGCCCTCTGAATTTTCGCGAGTGATAAAAAGTCTAGAAAGATCAGATTAACTTCATATACATACATGCACATTGAAAAGCTGAAACGGACAATTCCTCCGCTTGAGGAGTGGGAGGCCAGGGGCGGCCACCTGAGCGTCCATCTCAATTACATGACCAAAACAAACGATGCGCATCACTTCTCATTCAGAAAACGGACCAATATAAACAAACGGCGTGTCGAGGGGGAAATCGGAAAGCAAAAATTGGAACACCAGAAGAGGCCGTCCTCCACTGTCGCTCATTCGTTTTTTCTATTCCAAAAACCTACCAGAAGTAAACTCGCCTGCCGAGGTGGGTGGGGGGTCGAGGCTCTGCAAGACCAGACTTTTTTTTTTTGGTCACTTTTTTCTGCGTTTTCCCCCACTGATCATTGTTGCTTTGCTCCAGAGCATAAAATTGTGACCAGGATTTTAAAAATATTTTTTACAAAATTTTTTAGATGAATTATTATTATGAGCCAATTTTGTCGGGTGTGAAATCACAGAGAAAGTCGAACAGAGCAAATAAAAATGCATTTAACTTCCATGGAAACAATAGAAGTAATAAAACAAAACATGACAAATAGATCCAGGTTACCGTGGAGAGAGATGAGCTAATCAGTTCACAATGACTGAAAGAAATCATTTACATGTTTAAAATTTGATTTACATTTTTATTTCTGCCCCGTTCAGTGAACAGGAAAAAAAATGAACAGGAGTAAAGTAATCTGGAGCACAATAGTGACACTGATCAATTTATTTCCCCACGACGTCAATTTTACAAAATCTTTAAAAAAGAAATCCTAAAAATGAGCAATCGTAGGTCTAAAAAATTAAATGTTCCGGGATTGAACCCAAGACGGCCCGGACCAATAGTCTCCGACTGATAACCGCGGATGCTAGCCGTTGCGCCATCAGAGACTGCAGAATGTGGGAGAACTTTTCTATAATAGACATCACAAAACCAAGAAGCCCCCCCCCCCCCCCCATCTGCAAATAAGCACTTCGTTTTAGAAAACAGCAAAATTTTCGTCTGATGTTCCTTGGGCGAAATGTTTTCAAAATCTGAACAAGAACTAGACTTAAGGTTATACTAAATATAGGGTAATTATAAGTTAATACCAAATTAGATCTAGATCTAAGTCTACTAAGTCTGATTCTGACCTTTTCAAAAACAGGTTGTTTGAGTAGGTGGGAACTTGGGGTTAATCTAGATCTAAATACTTTCCCAGTGACCAGAAAAATATTACTTCTCTGAATGTAGGGCCTACATGATGTAAAACTTTTGTGAGATCCAAACTTTACAGTTGCAGAAAAAGTAAATCCAAACCCTTGACCTCTGCTGACTGTAACTGAACTGGACTGATCCCTGCCAGCAGACCCTCATCCGAATGACAGCGTAATGACGTAGATTTTGGTCGCCTGGGGCGTGATTGCAGCGTAGCGGTTTGTAGGCCTATATATTATATATATCGGACTGACGTTGAACCGATAGCTTAATAACGATGCCCGCGGCGTGGTCGGACGGCCAACATCAAAACCACGCCTATCCGAGGTTGTAACTATCGAAACACGCGGTCGGTCGTAACGGGATGATGTAATATTATCGAGACACACGGTCGGCCGCCACAGGATGGTGTAATATTATATAGTAAGGGGGAACAAACCTGCGATCCAAGTCAAACAAGGGAAATAATCGAAGGGGAGGGGCCCGCAAACTTCCGGAAATTTGATGAGACCCGGACTCCGATAAATTTTTAAACAAACAAAAATTTGTGTCCTTGCACAAAAAAAAAAAAAGTAGGCGCGACTCGCACTTTGATATTTTGTTTTTACATTAGTTTCCCGTACAAATGAACCTCTTTAAATATTATGAATTAATTAGGCCGAGTATTTGGTGCGGCAATTAGCCGACATCGTTGCGTCATCCATTGTTTTAATTTTTGCGCCAAATCCAGTTGTGAGTTAGCGTCCCGCCAGACCGACTCCATTTACTGGCAGTAGGACGCCTTGAGTGATGATGCATCTTAGTGAATGACGCACCTTCCAGAAGACTGACTTCACCACCACACTTTTACTGGTAATTTCTAGATCTAGATCTAGATCTAGATCTACTTAGCATAGACTACTGCTCATTAAATTTTGTGCACTTGGCTAATTTTCATTGAATCATTGTTGATTAGATCTTGATCGGGGGGAAGTCCTTCTGTTTAGACGCCAGTCTGTTTGTATTGTAGTCTAGATTTCAAGATCTAGATCTAGATCTAGATAGATCTCTTTGAGATGCCAAATTAATGGTGGCGGCTGTTCTGCAAATTTTTCTTTAGACTTTGATCTAGGCCTAAGCACATGTAGATCTCGTCTAGAATCTAGATCTAGACTCTAGATCTAGTCTATTTCATTGTCTGATTTGAGTGCTTGAGATCAATTTCTACTCGCTATCCTTTTATTCTTTTAAATGCTAGAGTTTTCATTGTTGTTATTATAGACTAGCCAAAGCGGTTAGATTCCACTGCAGTGAGTTTGTTACCGTCTTATTCTTTGAGATCACAGTTTAATTTAGAGATTTAGTCTAGATCTAAACCTCTACTGTCTCTAGACCTAGTTTAGGCCACTTTTCGGAAAATTTCTCTTGATCTTAGATCTAGATCTAGATCTAGTGTAGAATTTGTTCCATGTCTGACTCGAGTGTTTGAGACAGAGCTCTAGAGATAGAACCTAGATCTAAATCTAGATCTAGATCTAGTTTTGATATAGACGCTAAGGTTGACTTCCAGTTTCTGGTGGGTTTTTTTTTTTTACTGTTGAGGCCACATATAGATCTAGATCTAGATTCTAGATTCTAGATCTTGTTATGTTTCCATATCACAATCTTGCAAGACAGTAGGCCTTAATAGTGTTATAGATCTAATGCAGTCTTTTTTTCCGAAGTATGAGATAAATTCTAATTTTGACTGTTCGCCAATTTCCACCCAGACCGTCACCAAGGGGGCCCTTCCCCACATCGATTTGCCAGATTCCATCCAGCTCAAGGTGACCCTCCATTGCATCAGTTTGGCCAGGCAGCCCTCCCTCACTTCTATAAAGTTCTTCTAGTGAAAGTAAGTTTCTGATGTTTGTGATAGCCTAGCCTATTGTATAAAAGTTGGAACAGAGGTATGGTATGGGAGTTTGGATTTGTTATTTCATGGTTTTCTGTGTTAACTTTTTGATTTTCTCTGAGTATCTAGAAGAACAGTAGTAATAAAGTAGTAGTATTTGTTCTAAGTTTGGGAGGATGGGGGGTCGTCGTACACCACCCCCCCCCCCCCCACCTCTCATAAGAAAGAAAAACTGACCCATCCTTCTGTTGCCATTTCAAAAATGAATTGTGTCATGTAACCTGACAGTTGGTTAACTCAATAATTTGAATAAGCAGTCTAGCTGTTTTATTATAAATTGGAATTAGGTGAAATTTTACAGAAGCTGGATTGCAGATGGTGCAAATTTTCTAAACAGGGCATTAGTTATAGTAGAGATATCATATAATCCTAATTGATATTTACATTAGCTTCAGAAATCAGACTTGCTGCATGAAGAATTTGGCACACTGTGGAATGAAGGTTTGGTACTTAACCCCAGGAAAATCATTACAAGTACAAGGTAAACTAAGTAATAAAACAAAGTGAGAGCAATGAAAGTGCAGTTTAGCCCTCCAAACTTTTCCTGCACAGGTCGTGTGTGTATTGGCTGTTACATTAAGAGCGCGCCCTCCTGATTGACCTGATTTCATTTTAAAAACCGGCTATTTTCACACGGTCCGTTAAAGGAAAAGTCACATAGCTTTAGTAGGAATTCCAGACAGAGAATTGCCAAGCTGGGTGTTTACTACAAACATCCCTAAAGTCACGGCCTTGTGACGATCCGTATACCCTGCAATTTGGAAAATGAATCATTAAAGAGGGAGTTGGGTTGGCCCTGGGAATAGCAGAACATGGACGTGCAGAAAAATCAGGGGTTAAACTGCACTTTAGCCATATGAGCTGCATAGTGTTTCATGCTTTATGCTTTTTTTTTTTATTTATTAGAATCTGCCATTTTGACCATAATGCCAGGAATGTTTTTGAGTCACAGATGAAGGTGTTAGCTAATTCTTTTCACTTAATTGCAGGATCTGGAGGTGCCATTACCAGGATTTTTAGAACTCTGGGGAAAATCAGCTAAGGAGGAAAACCACAGGCTAGAGGAGTTATTACAGAGGATGGTCATTTACCATAATGTGGCATCTTCAGATGGGTCAGACACATGGCCAGAAAGTTTTACACTGCCACCACACTCCATGGTAGTTGTTAAAGCAGTAGAGGAAGCACTTAAAGATCCTTTTGCAGAACAGGGATTGGTGAGTTTACATAGCTTCATTAGTATACAGGGTTGCCACACACCTGGAAAATCTGGAAAAATCATGGAAAAAAACGATTTTGGTTTCCAGGTCGGGAAAATACCTGGAAACAGCAAAATGGACAAAAAGTCAGGGAAAAATCATGGAAAATCGTCGTCCGAGAAAAAAAAAGTCGGAAATCGCGCGGTAAAATTTTCCGGTATGAAAAATTAACACGACACCGTAATGTCGTAAAATAAAAAATAATTAATTCCTATTTCCGGCATTTCCATTTTGTTTTCGCTTCAGAAAAATGTCTAGAAATTGCAGCGAAATCGATTTTTGAGTCATGGAAAATCTCCATGGACACCTGGAAAAGTCAGGGAAAAAAATTTTCAGAGTTATGTGGCAACCCTGGTATACTTTGAAGTTTGATAACCAACAGTACAGTGAACCTGCCTCAGCCAGCTTGCAAAAAGCGAATGAAATTCATTGTCACAAATCCCAGACTGGGAGATGTAATAATTTATGACAGGACAACAATCACGAACAAACAAGTTTAACACTTGACAGAACAACCCATCAGACTCACACATTTATTTAACATAATTATACAGATAATAGCGCAATTACATACATTATATTATTGAACTTAACTGCCGTACAACGGCCTTATTCCCACATGCACACTTCCTCGGATCCACAACCCGGTAGTTACTTCCTAAAGACACTTCGGCCTCAGCCTCTCCCCTCAGGGTCTTAATAGCACATTAATAATTCACTGGCACCGCCGTCTCTCAATATCACCTTCCTATTGCCATAACACCTTAGCATTCCACTAGCACCTCAGCAGGGCAATAACACATTATCATTTCAATAGCCCATTAACATGGCAATAGTACATTATGATTTCAATTAGCACATTCACGCTCATATCTACGTCCCTGTCCGTGGCCAGACTGCCACGACTTTATGTGCCTCTACTGTCCTGCACTGACAGCCTCACTCTTGGCCTATGTGTGGCCTCCGGCCCTATGCTGGCCTATCCCCTGTGCTCACCGAGGTGGCTCTTTGGCCCGTCCCCGACACCTACAAGAATAACATTACATTGGTATAATGCCATACCATTTCTATTCGCTCCACCTCTCCTTACAACCCATGAAGCGTACACACGGTAACACACCTCCATCGTAGTACACAATACTCACTCGTGCTACAAATCCATGAACTCAACTTTCATCTATCGCTCATGGCACACATTGCTATATCTAATATCAAGGACTCCCATTCCTCACATATACTTATTTACATCATGGTAATAGACGAATATAATACATCAATCATAATTATCAATCATCGTTCCACCTACCAGTCATCACTGGAATAACACTACTCCCAATTCTTCTGGCTGCTCTCCTTATGTTCGCCCTCTGGGCTTTCTCCCACGTCCGCTCTCTTAGACGTCTTAGTGTGCAGTGATAGTAATACAGCGCCCTCGCCTCATTCAGACCCCCCAACTCACCACATGCACGCTTTAACTTACTTGTCTACGTGCGTTAATTTTACTCTCCTCCTTTCCCCCCGTAATTATTAACTATCGCTCACTCCACTCGTGACATTCATCCATATAATAAAAAGCCAAAAAGCTGGAAATCCTTGAGTCAGAGAATTGGATCTAGGGCAAGCTAATCAGAAAACTGACACTACCACATGTAAATCACAAGGTAGGATGGGGATCAGTGAGACAGCAGTGTTAAAGGAAAGCAGTTGTTTTTCTCTTAAATTAGAGCGGTCAGACAATTCAACGTTTACACTAGTAGTATTAATGGATTTTTAAAGTTATCATGGCCAGTGTATAAAGTATACATGTATTTGTTGGTTCCAACTCCAGGTTTTGTACAACTGAGAAATTTGATGTTAAACGTTTGCATCTTTAGTATTATTATGAGTTGGGATAAATTGGAACTATGAAGGAGCCGAATAAGGGCCAGAATGCATTTTAAACAAGTGTCAAAGAATTTGTTATGTACGTCTTTCACATACTAAAAGATTAATTCTAATTTTTCAGAAAAATGAGATAGAACAAACAATAACCATGGTCACAATGTATCCTCCCCTTTGGGATTTTTTGTTTTTTCCCCTTTGGGATTGTTACTTGGCAACTATTTCACAATCATGTCCAACATTGGCATTGGCAGTGTGTCTAGTGCAGACTTGCCATATTTCATGACATTTTGACTGAAAGATATAAAAACACCTGTTTGAAAGAGGCCAAACATGCTCCAAATAAACTATTTTCAAAATTATAGATTTTGTTTTGCAATGAAGGACTACTTAAGAACCGGTTTCATCTTAGTTCCAAAAATTTTAAGGTGATTTGTGTCGGTAGTGAATTATCAATTTATTAAGTATGAATGCTGTATATTAAGAATGACATGCCGTTCATTTTTCTTTTCCTTCCCATAGAGGTGGCTTCACCCAGTAGAACACAAAGGTTTCCTTCCTTCTGAAGAAAGAGGCGGCTGTCACGAGCAGAGTTAGGGTCTTGGGGATGTTACGACTGCACGAGAGGCAGCTAACTCACACTCGGACACAACCACACAAGAAAAGTATTAAATAACTAGAGCGTATATATGTCAGGCCGGTCAGGCCATAGTTTACATAAATATTAATAACAAAGCAAAAGACAATAGAGGTATATATTCAAACCAAAAAAACTCTAATTAATAACTTAACCAATGATATTCATGTAACTATGGAGGTACTGCAATCAATAGCAAATAGGTATATTATACGAAACTAGATATCAATTTAAAGTGACAGTTGAGTCGCCACTGGCCAGTCGCCAGGCAAACTCTCCATAAATCATATGGGCTTAAATGTTAGGAGAGCCCAGTACGTTCAAAGCCTACAGAAGCACTCTTCGGCTTGTAGGTAATTTAAGCAGTTGCCAAAAGACTATATTTTATGCACAATCACTATTCAATTCATCAACAATATGCTATATTATTCTAATCATACTATGGCAATAGATCTATGATACAGGACACTCGTGGTCGAGTGCCAGCTGGGGTTTCCTTAGTCTTCCTATGAGGCTGTAGTTCTCTCTCTATCTCCGATCTCTATTATACTTGAATAAATAAGATATATTACCATTGCTCACGCCTAATGGTAGGCGCGAACATCAATATAGCGCAGCGTGGGCTTTCAAAGGTCAGCCCACTCAGACCTTTCTTTCTCGAGCTCAGTCAGTCCGTTAGCAAGGACTTCTTGTCTTCAAAGCACACAGTTCAGGTACTGGTCGACCGGAGATACTTCACGACACGATGCTTCTGCTCGCCTGTATTCACCTAATCTGAACGTTACACGATGTTATATACTATCTAACTACCCAGCGTGCTAGTCCGCTGGCCCAATTAGTTCAGCTATCTCATAGGTCGAAACCTCCCACCATTTTAATTGTAGTAATACGTCTGCACTATTCTACCAGCCAGTTAACGTGCAAAAACTTGTCTAGTCATACTTAACAATGTCAACTGTCCCCACCTTGTTTCACCCCTACTCCATTACTTATTAATCACGAACATTAAAACCCACAAGCGTGAATCTAACAGTTTAACTTTACATTTATTTACTCACCAACTATAATTTGGCGAGGGCCGTTCAAGGCCACCAGCCAATTTCTCATGGCCCTGGTAAAAAAACAACTCACTCTCTGCGTGAGTTTTAATAATATCCGAATCATGACACATCCCCCACCCCAGTTAAAATTTGTAATTTTAACGATATAAATGATTATCGTAAGGGGAAGGCATGAGTCGAGAAATTGCTCGAAAGGTTAACTTAACTAAGAATACTAGGTAATAATTAAGACTAGTACTAAAGTTAAAAAAAACCTACAGGACGGGTATCCCTGATGGACAAAACTTCATGAGAATCTTAAGGTTCCGTCCAAAAGTATATATCTCTCTGAGGATTAAATCTTACCTCTAAATACGTAGACATTAACAATCATAACTCTAAAATTTTAGAGTACAACACTGATCCTGTGCGAATGTCATCAGGAATGCATACATACAATGAATAATACTCAAGAAAAGATAACTATAGTAGCATCGATGGCATTAGTGGATCTGGACTCCTGGTCTGCCATGACTTCTCGTCCTCGACCCTGGGCAACAACGTCTGGTGTGGCCAAAATACGGGTCGACGTCAGTAAAATAGCTGTTGGAACAAAGGAAAGCACAGGGGTAGGTGAAAAGTGTTCACAATGGGTGAACAATATGTGATACCATCCCTCGGTCTCTGAATGAGGTGCTAATCAGTATCCAACGCCAATACATATGACAGACTAAAATACAACAAGATTAAGGTAACCGTGATAATAGGTCGGCATGGACATTATCTCCACCAGGAATGGCCTTTATAATGAAGCGGTATTCCTGAAGGGCCAGACTCCATCTGGTCAAACGAGCGTTCTTGGCTCGGTTCGATTTTAAAAATAACAACGGTTTATGGTCTGTCTCGATGACGAATTCTGTCATAAGTAGGTAGCGGGAAAACGCGTCTACGGCGTATACAATCGCCAGGCATTCTCGCTCTATAATAGCGTATCTCTGCTCTCTCGGAAGTAATTTCCGGCTAGCGTACATACAAGGGCGCAATAAGCCATCTCTTTCCTGAAGCAAAACAGCTCCAATTCCTTGGTCCGACGCGTCAGTTCGGACGGTGAAGGTGCGCCTAATATTCGGTAGGATAAGCAGCGGCGAACTGGAGAACAGTTGCTGCACCGTCGCGAGCGCGGTGGCGCACTGCGTATTCCAGGTAATTTTGTTGGGTCTGTCTTTTCTTGTAAGATCGGATAACGGGGCCGTGAGGGCCGAAAAATTAGGAACGAATTTCCGATAATAGCTTAAGAAGCCTAACAGGCTACGAACCTGCTTCTTAGTATGAGGAGCCTGGAGTTTTAAAATCTTACTTATCTTACTGTCGTCCGGTGTTTGGACGCCTTTGGCGATAGTATGTCCCAGAAAGTTAATCTGCGTATAACCCAGGAAGACTTTGCTAGGCTTAGCTGTAAGCCCGGCATCTCGAAGTTTACTAAGCACTTGACGAAGTGCTTCTAAGTGGCCTTTCCAATCCGTATGGAAAGCGCAAATGTCGTCAAAGTAGCTTAGGACGCATGGTGTCTGCTGCAATAGGATGTTCATCATCCTCGCAAATGTCGCTGGTGCCGTTACGAGACCGAATGGCATGAATCTCCATTGCATGAGACCCATAGGGGTCTGAAACGCTGTGTACTGTTTACTGGCCTCTTCCATTGGGATTTGCCAGTAGCCTTTAGCCAAATCTATTTTCGAAAACACGGACGACTCGGCCAATCGCGCAAATAGATCTTCCTGATTCGGGATAGGTTCAGCATCGTAAATGCGTTAAGCTTCCTGTAATCGATACAAAATCTAACGGAACCGTCTGTTTTCTTTACTAGTACAATCGGCGAGCAGTAAGGGCTCGTCGAGCGCTCAATGACTCCTAAGCTGAGCATCTTTTCCACCTCGGACTGTATGGTGTCGTGCGCTTGCAGCGGGCGCGGGTAGGGTTTGACAAACACGGGTACGTCCGAGTGCAACTGGATGACGTGTTGAACTAAGGATGTTTTACCCGGCAAATCAGTGAATACTGGCGAAAACTCCCGAACAAGATTCATGATGTCGTGTGTCTTACTTTGATCCAGCTCTGGATTGATATTAACGGAAGTCGCGTCCTCTGTGGCTTGCAAGGATAGGAGCGATCTAGTCATAGATAATGGCTCCCGGTCGTTGTCATCGATAGTGACCATCGCTGCGTTTGCTTGGGCCACAACATGGCATGAATGATCGTGATGAGTTTGATCATCGGTAAGATACTTTTTCAACATATTAATATGGTACACCTTATCGTTACCACGTATGGTAATGAGATAATTAACTCTCGAGAGTCGCTTTTTAACTAGAAAGGGGCCTTTCCAAGTGAGGAGTAGCTTGTTATTCGTTTCTGGTAGCAGCACCAATGCCCGATCTCCGACTGACAGGGTTCTTAACCGACTACCCCGATCGCGATATCCTATAAATGACCTGGTCCGTACGCATGCAAATTGTCGAGCCAGGTCGCATGCATTAACTATTCTATGTCGGAGATCGACTATGTACTGATACGCGGATCGCGTATCAGGAACGTCGGTATCAGAACCGGCGTATAAATCACGTAAAATGGCCATCGGGCCACGTGGTTTTCGACAGTATAACAGTTCAAACGGGGAAAAACCCGTTGTCGCATTTGGAGTTCCCTATATGCGAACAAGATGGCCGGAAGTCGACGGTCCCAGTCACCAGGTCTATCGGCGGAAACGCGTGCCAGCATAGTTTTCATGGTGGCATTCCAGCGCTCGCAACAGCCATTGGACTGTGGATGGTATGGCGACGTAAGTTTCTGCCTAATGCCCGTGAGTTCCAATACTTTCCTGAAAAGGTCAGAGGTGAATTGCGGACCTCTATCAGATAATAATTCGGACGGGAATCCGACACGTGTGAATATGGTCACCAATGCCTCGGCGACGTGATCGGCCGATATTTCCTTTAAAGGGACAGCCTCAGGCCAACGGGTGGCATAATCGATTACTGATAGAATAAACCGATGGCCTCTATCCGATTTCGGTAATGGCCCGACGATGTCGACGGCAACTCGCTGAAATGGAGTGGAAACCGGCGGCATCTCTTGTATAGGTGCCCGCGAAGTTTTTCCTTTGGGGGTTCTTTTCTGGCATGTATCGCAACGCGACACATAGCTATTTATGTCCCCGTAAACCCCGGGCCAAAAAAACTGAGACAGGACTCTCGATTTTGTTCTCGCTTTGCCTTGGTGGCCTGCCAATGGCGTGTCGTGCGCGAGGCGGGTGGTGTCTCGGCGAAATGATCTCGGTATGACCAATTGCAAAATAGTTTCGCGCTTTCCCCGAAAAACGCGATATAGGAGGTCGTCTTTAAGGCAGAACCTGGATGTATCCGGGTTGTCCGGATCAATCTTAGCAAAGAGGGGCTTTAGTGATGGATCTGTGCGCTGTTCGTTACGAAAAATCTCGGGGGTTACATCCAAATCGACGACAGGCGATCGTAATGTGTTGTCACTCTGGCGACGCGATTGTTGTCTTGTCGTGACACACGCAATGTCGTTATCATCCCAAATCCCGAGTTCGCAATCGGAGACGTCCTTTAAGTGGGGAATATTCCCAATGATTAGGTCGGCGACCGGATTTGGTAGCACGCAGGCCGTGACAACACCAGTTATAAACGGTGTGTCAACATATATTTCCGCCAAACGAAAATGTTCAACTGAACCACCAAAAGTAATGCATGTCGCATCGCGATCCAGGAGTTGTGCAGGACGGACCAGCGATTCACGTACACCGACGGTCGTACAGCCTGAATCTCGCAATACGGATGATCGTATGGCGTTTACTCGTCCCTCATACAATGTCAGTGCGCCTCGCTCGTGGGGGGCGGACATAACTGGAATAACTTTATGTACGGTTTCGGCATTCCTAGTTCTGTAACCGCGGTTTTCGGTGAATGCTACAGAGCATGCATTTGCCGCATCTAATCTAACTCTGCATTGTCGCGCAATGTGGCCTCCGGCGCCACATCTATAACAGTAGACTGGATTATCATCCCTTCGAGGTGTACCTCGATAAGAAGGAAATGTGGGCGCTTGATAGTAGTTGTTACGCGGTCCTCCGGTAGGGAAAGGACGTGTATATCGGGGTTCCCAGTCCCGAGAAAATTTATGGGGATTCGGTTGCCTCCTGCTAACCGGCGGCTCGGACCGTGGACGAACCTGCGGCGACTGTCGAAAGGGCTGGCTTGATTGTCTCGACGGTACCGGTGTCTTAGTAGCAGCGCCGGCGTAACACGGTTCGCTTACTTTAGCTTTAGCTAACGATCGATTAGGGTGAGCCGCAGCATACCGTTCCGCTATCGATGTTATCTCGACGGTAGTTTTGGGGGCTTGTTCCTTAAAATGCGCCACCAGGTCCGTGTGGCAGGACATATATATTTGGTCTTTAATTATCAAATCATATAGTTTCTAGTAGTTTCCCTCTTCCACACCGGCCAACTCAGTCCAACGGCTGAGTAGGTGGCGGAGGCGGTCCACGTAAGTAGAGAAATTCTCAGATGCCTCCGGCTTGCAATCGCGGAAACGCTTATGAAATCCATCTTCCGTATGTTGGAAACGCTTTAATAGCGCGGTCTTTAGAATGTCATAGTCCCTAGCGTCATCAATAGTGAGGCTATGGAAAACTTCCAACGCTCTCCCTGTCAAAAGATTGGCGAGGCATGACGTGTACTCACTACGCTGCCATCCCGCGCAAACGGCATGGAGTTCGAAGCGGTGTAGGTAGGAATCAATACGATCAACCTTATCATTAAAGGTTGGCAATTTAGGCTTCGTTTTATTATTGGAAGTAACTTCCGGAGCCCCGGTAGGTTGGGCTTGCTTCGCTTCTAACTGTTTCAAAGCGAGCTCGTATTCTCTTTGAGCCTGTTTCTCCGCGCGTTCCGCGGCTCTATCGTCTCGTTCCGCAGCTTTTTCTTGGCGTAATATCTCCGCGGCCTTTTCTTCTCGTAATCTCTCCGCGGCCTTTTCTTCTCGTAATCTCTCCGCGGCCTTTTCTTCTCGTAATCTCTCCGCGGCCTTTTCTTCTCGTTCTTCTTTCAGTTTCTGGTCTACCCAAGAAGCACGCTGAGCTTCCGGTATGCCAAATGATTGGGCTAGTTCCAAATATTTCTGTAGTTCGGCCATGATATCGGTCGATAATGCGATATAATAATGTCCTACTCGAGGACAACTTCTGAAAAATCTCTAACTTTATTCTCCCTTGAAGCAATTTATCAATTGCACTCTGCGGGTGTTCGTTCCTGCAGTATGAACGAAATTACCGAAATCAACAACAAACTGTACGTCTTGGTCAACCAAGTAGTGGTTGAGCTATCTCAGTGATCACTTAACTCCACGTATTTCTCCTAATCCTCAAGCAGTCAGTCTACTGCTTCCGTGATTGGTCGTTAACTAACGATACCAATGTAATATTCCCAGTGTATTTTCCGTACACTCCTAGCAGCGTTCCCTCTGCTATAAATCGGAATAAATCAATATTCACGATATTAACTTCCTTGGCTATACAAGCCTAACAACTCTAATATCCAAATTATCTCTCAACGTGCCCTAGACACGTGATTTATCCCAGGCAATAATATAGCAAGTATGAATACAAAATATAATAATGCAACACTATAATGGAAAAGAATTACATGGAGAGTAAGACGAGACTAACACAAAGAACAAACGACAACAGACCTGACTAACCTGAAACTATCTACAAAAAGGTAAGAAAAAGAACAGGAGAGACGTCTTCCTAAAATACGAGGAAGATAGAACGCTAACAATCTATACGAATAACAGGTCCCTACAGAACTATTCAAGGCAAAGCAAATCTCCTATCCGTTTTAAACGCCATCTAGATCTGCTAGTCTGGCAAAAAGAGGTATGCTGAGTCTCGATCCCTTCCAACCTTCCGCCTATCTAATCTAACACAAAAGAAAAAAATAATGCCTGTCAAAAGTAGGGGAGCTGGAACGACGAACCCCTCAAACGAATACAAATACAGATGGTTCACTTAACTGGGCAAAATGGACTGGCTCTTTCCTTTGGTCCACAGCGCTGGTCTTGTCTTTTCCTGATGCTAGCTGTCAGTCCCTCGTAGTGGTCCCAGGATCAATGACGAGAGGACATGCCAGACATGTGGGGGAGAAACAAAAAAAAATTAGCAGTATACAAAACTATAAACTACAAAAATTACATAACAGTGGAGTCTAGAGCGGTAGACCTGCAGCTGTTTACGGGGTCCTCATCAGATGATAGTAGTGTCCTCTAGATGTCAGAGGGTGACGGGTCCTCTTCAGATGTCAGTGGGGTCCCCTCCAGATGTCACGAGCAGAGTTAGGGTCTTGGGGATGTTACGACTGCACGAGAGGCAGCTAACTCACACTCGGACACAACCACACAAGAAAAGTATTAAATAACTAGAGCGTATATATGTCAGGCCGGTCAGGCCATAGTTTACATAAATATTAATAACAAAGCAAAAGACAATAGAGGTATATATTCAAACCAAAAAAACTCTAATTAATAACTTAACCAATGATATTCATGTAACTATGGAGGTACTGCAATCAATAGCAAATAGGTATATTATACGAAACTAGATATCAATTTAAAGTGACAGTTGAGTCGCCACTGGCCAGTCGCCAGGCAAACTCTCCATAAATCATATGGGCTTAAATGTTAGGAGAGCCCAGTACGTTCAAAGCCTACAGAAGCACTCTTCGGCTTGTAGGTAATTTAAGCAGTTGCCAAAAGACTATATTTTATGCACAATCACTATTCAATTCATCAACAATGTGCTATATTATTCTAATCATACTATGGCAATAGATCTATGACACAGGACACTCGTGGTCGAGTGCCAGCTGGGGTTTCCTTAGTCTTCCTATGAGGCTGTAGTTCTCTCTCTATCTCCGATCTCTATTATACTTGAATAAATAAGATATATTACCATTGCTCACGCCTAATGGTAGGCGCGAACATCAATATAGCGCAGCGTGGGCTTTCAAAGGTCAGCCCACTCAGACCTTTCTTTCTCGAGCTCAGTCAGTCCGTTAGCAAGGACTTCTTGTCTTCAAAGCACACAGTTCAGGTACTGGTCGACCGGAGATACTTCACGACACGATGCTTCTGCTCGCCTGTATTCACCTAATCTGAACGTTACACGATGTTATATACTATCTAACTACCCAGCGTGCTAGTCCGCTGGCCCAATTAGTTCAGCTATCTCATAGGTCGAAACCTCCCACCATTTTAATTGTAGTAATACGTCTGCACTATTCTACCAGCCAGTTAACGTGCAAAAACTTGTCTAGTCATACTTAACAATGTCAACTGTCCCCACCTTGTTTCACCCCTACTCCATTACTTATTAATCACGAACATTAAAACCCACAAGCGTGAATCTAACAGTTTAACTTTACATTTATTTACTCACCAACTATAATTTGGCGAGGGCCGTTCAAGGCCACCAGCCAATTTCTCATGGCCCTGGTAAAAAAACAACTCACTCTCTGCGTGAGTTTTAATAATATCCGAATCATGACAGCGGCCACCCAGTTCAAGTTGCATGGAAAAGGAACAAGAAAAAGGGCTGAAAGATATTATGTTTAGTGAGTACTTTGTCCATGTCACATGCATAGAAAATTCAAAAGAGAATAGTGCTTTTTTTTTTTTTTCTTTGTTAAATTGTCATTTATTTTCTTCTTACATTATATTGAAGGGTTTGACCGCAAAATGAGACAAATCTATATTTTTTTGTTTTGAGAAAAACATCAATTTTTGTGCCCAGATAAGCACTTTTTGTTAACTTGTTAAGTGAGCTTATAAACAGAGATACCAATCATTCCGATTTGATCGGTGGGCCTATCATTCCGATGTTTCTTCAAAAACTGGTGTGATTCTGATTTTCCGATTAGTTAGGCCGGTATTCCGATTTTCAATACTTCCCGCAGTTAGCTTTTTTTTTTCTTCGTTTTTGTCTTCTGAATTCTAGATTTTTAAGTGTAACTTTGCAAAATGCACTGAATCAGAATATGGCGATCATTTCAGGAATAAACCGGAAGTTTTACACCTTTAAGCGATTTGTTCACTTGCCACAAGCATTGTGTCACGAGCGAGTGAGCGAGGATCAGTAGTTACGAGAAGAGGGTTAACCCACGGGCCACGGGGTAAGGGAAAGCGTGCATGTTGTGAGTGGTGGGGGTCTGAATGAGGCGAGAGCGCTGTATTACTATCACTGCACACTAAGACGTCCTAGAGAGCGGACGCAGGAGAAAGCCCCAGAGGGCGAACATAAGGAGAGCAATCGGAAGACTTGGGAGTAGTGTTTTTTCCAGTGATGACTGGTAGGTGGAACGATGATTGATAATTATGATTGATGTATTATATTCGTCTATTACCATGATGTAAATAAGTATATGTGAGGAATGTGGAAGTCCTTGATACTGTATATAGCAATGTGCGCCATGAGCGATAGATGTAAGTTGAGTTCATGGATTTGTAGCGAGAGTGAGTATTGTGTACTACAGTGGAGGTGTGTTACTGTAAGATGTTTGGTGAGTGAAATGTGAACTATTGTGCGTACGCTTCATGAGTTGTAAGGAGGGGTGAAGTGAATAGAAGTGGTATGGTATTATACCAATGTAATGTTATTCTTGTAGGTGCCGGGGTCGGGCCGAAGAGCGCCGCCTACGGTGAGCACAGGGGATAGGCCAGCATAGGGCCGGAGGCCACACATAGGCCAGGAAGGAAGCTGTCGGTGCAGGACAGTAGAGGCACATGAGTCGTGGCAGTCTGGCCAACGACAGGGACGTATATGTGATCGTGAATGTGCTATTGAAATGCTAATGTGCTATTGCCATGTTGATGTGCTATTGCCATGTTGATGTGCTATTGAAATGCTAATGTGCTATTGCCATGTTGAGGTGCTATTGGAATGCTAACGTGTTATGGCAATAGGAAGGGGCTATTGGGAGACTGCGGTGCCAGTGAAATATTGTGCTATTAAGACAGGGAGAGGAGAAGCTGAGACCGAAGTGTCTTTAGGAAGTAACTACCGGGTTGTGGACCCAAGGAAGAGTGCATGTGGGAATAAGGCCGTTGGACGGCAGTAACTTGAATAATATAATGTATGTAGTTGCGCTATTATCTTTATGTTTATGTATAATAAATGTGTGAGTCTGATGGGTTGTTCTATTAAGTGTTATACTTGTTCGTTCGTGATTGTTGTCTTGTTACAATTATTACATCTCCCAGTCTGGGATTTGTGACACATTGTTTTAAATATTGTTTGTATGGTTTCACATGGCGGTGATTCTAAACCTAGCAGGATGTATTTCGCCCTAGTCCAAGTCATAGGCTATACATTTTGGGGGCAACTGTGCCAAGAGGAATCAGTTTTAAACCTAGCTAGATCGGCATCTGTTCAGTCAATTCTAAACCTAGCTGGATATTGTCTGAGTGTAAAACTAAAAGTGATTTATTTGGCAGCAACTGTAATGGAAGGTAATGGAGGAATCAACAGAATGATATTTAAGCATGATCTATCAGCGGTGATTGTGACAAATGAAGAATCAGTTTTAAACTTATTTAAACCCAGATTTCTTCAGTCAAAGCCATGGAGAAGGTTGGTGTTTTCATGGGCATAAATTGCCAAAATAAAATATGAGTGGCAAAACATTAAAGTAGCATACATATATATAAATACTGGGCAAAAATCATGCAGGGCATTTGTGCATTTCACAATTAAATATTCAGCATATAAAGGCAGCTCCAATCAGACATTCTTGGCAGCAGCTCCAGAGCAAAGGTCAATTTTGCTAAATGTTCCTTCTGTGGGCAGAGCTGTTTTTCAGTTTTGGCCTAGGCCAATACAAAAACCAGGTAATAAGATATGGTTGAATTGAACTGAAAATGGTGTGTGTTAATAAAGGTGTTTTTTTTTTCAGCCAATTTAGTCCTGGCATCATTTTAATTTTCGTTGTCGTTGGCGCCGATTCAGATTTTTGTTTTAATGGGGTGGCATCTCTGCATTTATGCTTCATTCAAATACCAAAACAAACTTTTACATTATTTACATGGCTTTTGATGATAGCCAGCTTGATCAAATGGATTATTCTTAGCAAAATGAGATAAATCCATTGACATCTTTTTTACCAAATTTGTCAAACTGCTTATAAGAGCCGCACCCCTAATTATAGTGAATTGGTAAATCTAAATCAAGAAGCTACCCAAGGTAAGTTCTACTAAATGTACATTTAAAATCATCTAGGCCTGAGATCAAGAAAGATGAGATCTTTTCATAGACTTCACAGGCTGAGTTGAATCTTAGCTTCTCCCTAACCTGTAGATCGAGATCTAGAACTTGACCTCTGGACATCAATTATAGACTATTGGTTTATAATCTTGTTTATAGGTCATTATTTAACTTGTAGATCTACAATTTACAATAAATGAGGGGATACCTCTTTGCATTTGTCGAGTTTAGTTAAAATAGTAGTTTGGAATTTATCATTTTTATTACTATTATTATTATGTTTGCAAAATACAGACGATTTTCATGGACTGTTACCTTTGAATAGATCGTTTTTTGTGGAATTTCCATGTCATGTCATATAACTCATATCGAGGTGTCATCTCATGCACATATCTCTGATTTCATTAAAAAAATAGCACTTAACGCGTTTTGTGGTCAAGCCCTTCATCATAATATATATAAACATGCATATATTTTTTCTTTAATTTGTATTAATCTATATCTGTGAAGCTGTGCTTATAATTTTATTTTGTCGATTTTAACCCCCTTTCCATGCTTCTTATGCTTGGCTCCAAATCACCCCCTTATTTACCAGCATACGTCATGACCAGAATAGTGGTAATGCCTTGATGTTCTGAAACTTAAGCTGTGTATTGCATGAGCTGTGCTATTTCACTGTTTTCATTAGGAACAATTACTCAGTAACTAGGCCTGTACCTTGCGGACTGAACCGAATCGTTGCGTCACATATTTTATCACCATAATTACGTGATTCTAAGTGTATTCCACCCCCCTACAGGATGCTTTAGATGAAAACCAAGGTCTAAGCCTTTTTTTTTTTAACCTTCCAGATGAGATGACTAATTTACAGGGTTCCCAAAAGTCCTTAAATTCCAGGTTATCATAACTTCTTTTGATTGATAATGCAGTACAGCAAGTTTCTTGATTTTTTTATTTTTTTTTAAAATTCAACAGCTCTGGCTGGCCTTAATTGATTTTGTCTCACTGACCGAGGTGGCCTTATTCAGTTAGTGGGCCATTATACTTAAAATGTCAGTAAAAGATCTAATGTATATTTTGGCGGGAACCATGGATTTGTTTAATTACTAGTTTTTAACATTTTTCAAGCATCTATCTCTCATATATGTCATCCACAGAAGCTGTAAGATCCAATCCCAACCAGAGGGAGGTGACACTGGCAGAACTCGAAGAAGCTGGGAATGAATGGCTAGGGACAGCCAGTGGCAGAGCCGGGTAGAGGCAAATAAAAAAAAAACAACCAAATAAAGACTAAAATTATCACATGTACTGTTGTTTTTCTGTAGGTTTGCTGTGTGCCAGTTGTTATGCAAGCTTGATGTCAATCCTACACCATTCCTGCGTAGGATTTAAGTTGAAACAAGGCAGTATTCTGCTCGGATTTCCCACATTGGAATGATGTCATTCTCACGTAACAGTTGAGGTTGTTCTAGTAGGGGGGAGTTAGTTGATCTAACTACAACCCTTTAGAAAACGAAACTATTACAGCTGTAAAATAAATAAACACGAGATCCGACGATAGATTAAATAATACTAAAGTTTAATAACTGTATAGTGAACAATAAATTACTAGGAAGACACCAGCGAAACTAAATATCTACGCCACACAAAAGGAAACTCACTTACTCACCGACCAACCACTCACACAGGTCTATATATATAAACATTCCTACAGAAAATTCCCGAAATAAACGTTACCTTTGCCCTCGCACAAACTAACCAATCACGCATCAATACGTCATCAGGTTACATCACTCAAGGCCAAATCTGGCGTAAACATCCTTATCCACAGTGTTATCGAATGTTCGGGAACATACTAATATTTACTGAACGAGTCAAAACACCTGACAACAAGTGAGCGAGGAAAAAACTACTCACTAGAAAAGAAGGTCAGGTCACGGAGTACAGTACACTCTGGCGGTTGTCAACAATAAAATGAAAGAAGTAGTGGACACATGCTCAGCCACCAGCACAACAACAAAACCGGGGGAGGGCAAGGGGTAGCCCTCAGATGCTACACAACTCCCCAATTTAAGTTGAATATCTTTCAACTCCAAAAACATTATACAGCGTCTGCACTATCGTGAAATAATCTTATAGCACTCCCAATCTCACAAAGGTAGTTGCTAATTCTATTACAATTAATAACAATTTCAGTGTCTTCCCGAATGTCATCACAAATACAATACAATGCAGTGTACTTTGCATCACTAATACCATAACTAATACAATACCGTCATTGCTTCCCAATATTAAACAGTAGGCCTACTAGTCAAAATAACATAACGCCACCACTGTGGTGAAACAATGGTCAATGATATTATTACAAATCATATAAGGTGAAACGATGGCCCATCGTTTACATAATGCTTCGTGCACGAATCATAGCATATAACTTGTTGTACATAACATGGTTATCTCCAAAATGTATAACTCATACGTACAATGGCAAAAATACCAATACATACCGACCACTGATCAGGGTCTTTCTTCATCATATTAGGTCAAAACAAGTTACAACATTGCAATATAACACAAACACTGCTTGCTCGCAGTCCCCATTTGGGTTACATTTTCCAAAAATTACACCAAGTTCCATTGGTAACTAATATGACATAGCATAAATTCAAAATGTGACTAACACATCATGACTCTCTATCAGCCATCAATTCAATATTCAGTCACAGATGAACTATGTCCCCAATTACAGTACAATATTGCCGTCCTAGAAATTCATCTAGTAGGCAAAAGTATGGGTTACAATGCATTTCACTGATAGTGTACTACTTTAAAATACCCTGCTCAGGAAATCGGCACAGACATTTTCTCTGCCTTTTACGTAGTGAATCCTGAATCGATAAGACTGTAAAAATAAACTCCATCGTAATAACTTTGGACTGTCAAACTTGGCAGAGTTCAAAAACTCTAATGACCGATGGTCAGTTTGGAGCACAAACTCCTTTCCATACAAATACAAAGTAAACTTTTTTACAGCCCAAACAATAGCTAAACATTCGCGCTCTGAGACCGAATATTTTGTCTCACGAGGCAATAGCTTACGACTAGCATATGCCACAGGGTATAACTTTCCCTCGTGTTCCTGCATAAGACTAGCGCCTAATCCGCGATCTGATGCATCAGTTGCTAAGACAAACTCTTTGGAAAAATCTGGCAAACATAACACGGGTTTGGAGATAATGACATTCTTCAAAGAGGTGTACGCTTTCTCCTGCGTTTCATCCCACTGAACTATATTGGGCTGACCCTTTCTAAGTAAATCAGACAATGGTGATGCAATCGCTGAAAAGTTAGGAATAAATTCATGGTAATATCCCACTAATCCTAAGAATGCTTTCACTTCCTTCTTAGTGGTGGGTCTGGGTGCGTCTCGTACCTTACATACATTCTCTTCTAACAGGCCAATCATACCTTCTCCCACTAAGTGTCCAACAAAGTCTACTTCAGACGTTCCAATCAGACACTTCGATGGTCTTGCAGTTAATCCAGCTTGGTCCATCCTCTGCAGTAAGTCTTTGAGAGTCTTCACATGCTCATCGAATGTCTGTATGAATCAGCAGGTCGTCCACATATGCTGTCACATTGTTCATTCCACGGATCAATGGCTTTACGATCCTGTTCAGCGTGGCTCCTGAGTTCATCATCCCAAAAGGCATCCGAATGAATTCATAGTGCTCGCCCATGGTGACGAACGCCGTCTTGGGAATGTCTTGCTCTCGAACTTTCACTTGCCAGTATCCCTTGCTCAGGTCAATCCGAGAGAATAATTTTCCTCTCGAGAGACTCTGAAACACTTCTAATGGCGCTGCTGTCGGATGAGGGTCGAATACTGTGATCTTGTTTAACCTCCTGTAGTCGATGCAGACTCGGTTGGATCCGTCCTTCTTCTTGACGACAACAATAGGTGAAGCATAAGCTGATGAGCTCCTTCGAATGATGCCCAGCCGTTCCATGGTGCTAAGCTCCTCCTTCAATGAGTCGCGCATAGCGTAGGGCACCGGGTATGGTCGTTGACGAACTGGTACTTCTGTCGTCAGGTCGATGCGATGTTCACCCAACTGGCAGCATCCAGGGAGATTGGTGAAGACGTGCTGGTAATTCTTCACCACATCGCAGAGTTCTTGACGTTGTTCCGATGTCAGTTGCGTTCCATACTGGACATCTCTGTAGCCTTCATTCTGGTCCCAGCTTCCTAGGTCGGCAAGGTCCTCCGTCGTTCCACCGTTGTCGCCTTCCAGGTCGCAGTCCTCGATGATTGTCATGCCAGCTGACTCCACGGGTTGACTCTTGTCCATCATGTCGTCCTCTGCCAGTACAGTCTCAGCACTATCACCGCCGCCGTCCTTTATGGCGTTGACATGTTCAGGCGTGGTATCTCTCCTACTGTTGTCCATCCCACACATCTCGGTCACAATAGGTCTCGGTTCCATTGCCACTGCTGCTGTTTTTGACGTCCTTGGAATGTATCTCTTGAGGAGGTTGGCGTGCAAGGTCTTTTCTTTTGCACCCATCTTGACTCTATAGTCGTTAACACCGACAACTGAGACTACCTTATATGGTCCCTTCCATTGGACTAGGAGCTTGTTAGTGTTCGTCGGCAGTAGCACCAACACTTCATTTCCGGGGCGGAACTTCCTCTCTCGCGCCTTCCGGTCGTAGTAGGTCTTCTGTCTACCTTGAGCCTTGGAGAGTTCTTCCGTCGCTAACTTCCATGTGTCCTCCAGCCTCTCACGTAGTTCCATGACGTACTGGTAACTGGTCTTCGTTTCCGGCTCCTCTACGTCCTTGGTCCATAGTTGTCGTAAGATGTGCATGGGTCCTCTCACAGTTCTCCCATACAGCAACTCGAATGGGGCAAACTTGGTCGACTCTTGGGGAACTTCACGATATGCGAAGAGCAGCGGGTTGATGTATCTGTGCCACTGCTTGGGTTGCTCTGCGCACAGTCGTCTCAATGTTTTCTTCAGTGTGCCGTTGAATCGCTCCACCAACCCGTTGCACATAGGGTGGTAGACTGTAGTGGTCGACTGTCGAATTCCCAGTAGTCTATTCGTTTCCTTCATGACATCTGACATAAACTGGGTCCCTTGGTCCGACAAGATCTCTTCGGGCACACCCAAACGGCTGTAGATGTTCACTAAGGCTTCTGCTACCGTTTCTGCGTCGATCTTCTTCAAGGGTGTGGCTTCGGGGTAACGAGTAGCGTAGTCTATGTACACTAGGATATACCGATGTCCACCTTCACTTGGGGGGTCGATAGGTCCTACTAAGTCCACGGCCACTCGCCTAAATGGTACGTCCACTACTGGCATACTCTGCAGGTGCACCTTTGGTGTCGCTCCTTTGTTCACTGTCCTCTGGCATATGTCGCATGAGCGGCAGTATCTCGCGACGTCACCTTCGATACCAGGCCAGTAAAAATTGCTCATCACTCTGTCTTTGGTTTTCTTCACGCCGAGGTGTCCTCCGACGATCGAGTCGTGGGCAACACTCAATACATACTCTCTCAGTTTCTCGGGTAGTACCACTTGCCTTATAACCGTCGCCTGTCTCAGGTCCTTGTAGATCCGGTACAGTACTCCTCCATGTTTCTCAAAATGACCAGATTTATTGCCTCTATTAGTTGGGATCTTCTTCTGCTCTAACTTCCTAATGACTTCGTCTTCTTCTTGGAGTCGGATAAGTTCCTCTCTATCCACTCCCGCGTGCCGTTCTGCCCTCGGCACCTTCAGCGACGTAGACCGGTCCTTCCTCTTCTCCTGGGCCCTCGTGGTCACCGCTCCTACCATCACCTCAGTATCAGGGTCGTACGGATCCTTCGCTCCGTCCACGTTCCCGACTACTAGGTCGCAGATGGTCTCCGGGAGACACAGCGCCGTCACTTTGCCCGTCAGGTAAGGCGTCTTCACGTCGATAACGGCTTCCTCCGCCGCTAGCAAGGAGTTATCGATTCTCGCGATAAGTTTCTTCCCACCGGTGAGCTGTCCGTCGTCCACCAGTACTCGCCGCACCACTACACCTTCACAGCCGGTATCTCTTAGGACATCTACCGCTCGATTTCCAATCAAGCCCTTCATCACTGGTAACTTCAGCTTCTCCACGGTCCTTCCGTCACTGCATCCTCCGCACGTAACAGGCACCGCTAACTGTAGCTTCCCGTCCTTCATTACCGCTTGAACGTTGATGCTGGTGTCAGCCGTCGTCGCATCCTGTCTCGACGACTCGTCCGCCGCTATCACTACGGCCGCCGCCGCCTTGTTCGGCTTGCCTCGTCCCATATCCTTCGGGGCTGGACACATCCTCCGAACGTGGCCTGGCTTTCCACAAAGGTAACATTTCAACTCACCTTTGTCGTTTAACTTTGCACGACACTCCGTCGCCTTGTGTCCCGGCCTCTGGCACCTATGGCAGACCTGTGGGCTTCTGTCTCCGTTGGGCCTCTGTCGCACTGGCCGGCTCTGCAGTCTGGCGCTCCCACTGAGCGTCCGGTTCCTCCCTACCAGGTACGCCTCCGCTGAATCTGCGATGTCCTGTAGCGTCTTTGGTTTCCTCTCCCTCACATGGGTTGCAAGGTCTGGTGGGCAGGCATCCATGAATTGCTCTCTGACGAACAGATCTCTCACTCCTTCGTAGGTCTCCTCCGTCTTCGACAGCTTTATCCACCTCTCTAGATAGGTCTTGATCCTGGTCAAAAACATTCCAACATCTTCTCCATCTTCAGGCTTACCTTGTCTGAACATGAGTCTGTATCCGTCCTCTGACAGGTTGTACCTCTTCTGCAACGCTTCCTTGACCTTGTCGTAGTCCTTGGCTTCGTCGATCGGTAGTCTGCAGAAGCACTCCAAAGCTCTCCCGGTCAGCAGGGCAGACAGTGATGTCGTCCAGGTGGATCTGGGCCATTCAGCTGTCTCAGCAAACCTCTCAAACCGCAGCAACCAGCTATCCAGATCGTCCTTCTTGTCCTGAAATGCAGGTAGCTTGGGTCTCTTAGAACTGGCGTGGTCGCTGGTCCCCTGCGTCGACTCGCCTCCACCCTGATGGCGGATCCTCTCCATCTCCAGCTCGTGGTTCATCTCCTTCTCCCGAGCCTCTATCTTCAGTTGCTCCATGCGCTCTTGCCTCTCTCTTTCCATCTTCAGTTGCTCCATGCGCTCTTGCCTCTCTCTCTCTCTTTCCTCCCTTAGGCCTTCACGGATGTAATCCTGTCTCTCCTTCCCAGTGAGCTCCAAGGCGTCTGCTTCCTGGCTAAGCCTTCCAATAGCCTCTGACATGTTGTAGATAGCTTGTCGATGATATTCTACAATAAACTATGTAAATAAATCTAGTAATTTTGATCTGGTCCGCTCGAATATGGTCGGATCCCGGACGAGCCCCCAATATGTAACAGCTGAGGTTGTTCTAGCACGTTATAGTAGGGGGGAGTTAGTTGATCTAACTACAACCCTTTAGAAAACGAAACTATTACAGCTGTAAAATAAATAAACACGAGATCCGACGATAGATTAAATAATACTAAAGTTTAATAACTGTATAGTGAACAATAAATTACTAGGAAGACACCAGCGAAACTAAATATCTACGCCACACAAAAGGAAACTCACTTACTCACCGACCAACCACTCACACAGGTCTATATATATAAACATTCCTACAGAAAATTCCCGAAATAAACGTTACCTTTGCCCTCGCACAAACTAACCAATCACGCATCAATACGTCATCAGGTTACATCACTCAAGGCCAAATCTGGCGTAAACATCCTTATCCACAGTGTTATCGAATGTTCGGGAACATACTAATATTTACTGAACGAGTCAAAACACCTGACAACAAGCGAGCGAGGAAAAAACTACTCACTAGAAAAGAAGGTCAGGTCACGGAGTACAGTACACTCTGGCGGTTGTCAACAATAAAATGAAAGAAGTAGTGGACACATGCTCAGCCACCAGCACAACAACAAAACCGGGGGAGGGCAAGGGGTAGCCCGCAGATGCTACAGTAAACGATGTCAATTCTATGTTGGATTCCTACATCACATTGATTATGGAATAAATGAAATCATTCGTCGTCGGATTTAAGTTGGAACAAGTCATATTCTGATCAGATTGCCAACATCAGAACAATGTCATACCGACGCAGTGAAAATGCCATCATTCCGATGTCGGGTTTAAGTTGGAACAAAGTCATATTCTGACGGATTGCCAACATCAGAACAAGGCCATTCCGACGAGCAAACTTGAAGTCGATCCTATGTAGAATTCCAACATCGGAATGATGCAGCAAAAATGCCAGCGTTCCGATGTCGGATTTTAGACGAAACAAAGTCGTAATCTGATCACATTGCCAACATCAGAACGATGCCATTCCGACGAGCAGACTTGAAGTCAATCCTATGTAGAATTCCCACATCGGAATGATGCAGCAAAAATGCCATCATTCTGATGTCGGATTTTAGTCGGAACAAAGTTGTATTCTGATCGGGTTGCAAACATCAGAACAATGCTATTCCGACGAGCAATCTTGAAGTCAGTCCTATGTAGAATTCCAACATCGGAATGATGCAGCAAAAATGCCAGCATTCCGATGTCGGATTTTAGTCGAAACAAAGTCGTATTCTGATCGGATAGCAAACATCTGAACGACGCCATTCCGACGAGCAAACTTGAAGTCAATCCTATGTAGAATTCCGACATTGGAATGATGCAGCAAAAATGCCATCATTCCGATGTCGGATTTATGTCATAACAAAGTCGTATTGTGATCGGATTGCAAACATCACAACGATGTCATTCCAACATATAATTATAGTTGGAACAAGATTGGTTTTTGAGCATTTTTCCGATGTCGCATTTTCAACAGCGGAACGATTCAATTCCTACGAGCAAACTTGAGGTCAATCCGATGTAGAAATCCAATGTCGGATTGATGTGGGTCTGCTGGCAGGGATGTAATGTTCTGTGCTCAGTTTTTGTGTAGACTTCAACAGTAAAAAAGCTTGTCTTCAAGATTTTTTGCTTTTTTTTTTTTTTTCACAAACCATTATAATTTTGTTTTTGTATTTGTTTGAACACATGTTTTTGAGCCCTTTCTCTCTGTGTGTCTCTGTCTGTGTGTCTCTCCCCCCCCCCTCCCCCTCTCTCTCTTTCTCTCTCTCTCTCACACAGACATACAAATGACACTGACAGACTAGACTATAAGTCAAATTCTACGGCAGCACCAGTTTTGAAAAACAAAATGTTTCAAGGCAGTTTTGAATTTAATTTTGCCAAAGACAAACAATATTGGGAAATTCCTTTATTCACTATATGATCTAAACCTCCAGTCTGACGGGTTGGTGTAAAAGTTGGATTTCCCGTACCGTGTTCAATACACACATGACACAGCAGCCTGACTACGATCAACTTCAGTTGTTGAATGCTGTTAAAACAACTTTTAGTGATGACTGAAGACCCTTTTTTGCTGACACCATCTACAGCAGTGGTTCTCAATGTGGGCAATATCTCCCACCCTTCCCAGGGGGCGATTTTGAGTTGTGGGGTGGGGGTGGGGTGGTGGTGGTGCAAAATCTAAGAAAAGCATGACGATGTTGGGGGTGGGGGAAATGTGAATGGGGTACGATTTGGGGGAAATTACTAGTAGACGATAGTAGCTGACCCAGCCTGCTGCACTGGCCCATTACTAAATCTGTAGATGGTAAGCACAAATAGTCTGACATAATTCTGCATTACCGTGATTGTGTTGTAGCCATGGACACCAGCTACACGTCTTCATTCAGTTTTGTCTTTGTTTCTGAGTTCTGTCATCTCCTGCATGCCATAGTCTCCACACTGTTGCTCTTGTCCACTTATTGTCAATTTGAGGTATAGCTGAGAAATAGAAATGTTGACAATATTCAATTGCATAATAAATGAACCTTGGATTCCATATGATTCCAAACATCTGCGAGATATAAATGTCCCTGACTGGGTTATGATGTATCTACTGCTGACGAGCACTTGGAAAAAGAATTGCTGGGTCTCTATCATTGTATTGAGGGCCAAGGCAGTTTCAAACAAGAAATCTACACATTTCTGGATAAAACAGGAGGAAATCTGTTGTTCCCCCTGGACTGTGATGAAACTAAATCCTAGTGCCCTTCTTGTCTTGCTATCCTGTGGAAAAAGGTGTAAGTCCAGGGTCATGTCGAGACTATAAGACAGAGACACATGCTCAGACACAATGATAGTGATAGGAGTGATTACCTCACAAACTCTGACACTATGAAACTGAACACTGCACACTAACCAGTTAAGCCATTGGCTTAGTCAACACCACATAAATTTGGGCTTTATGAAGATGCTTTATTTTGGCCTACACTGAATAACCAACTCTTACTGTCAGTAATAAATCTTTGAAGAACCTAACATCATAATTTGTGTGTAGCCTGTCTACTTGTTATTGTATGTCAGGGTGGAGTAGGGAATTGATGGGGGTTGGGGGGGGGGGGGAGATGGGGGTGCTGAAAACTGTGAGGTGGGGGGATGGAAGAAAATTTGGCCTTAAGGGGATGATTGCTAAACAAAAGTTTGAGAACCACTGGTCTAGAGTGATGACATAGACAATATCGGGAAATCCCTTTTGTATTCTCGCCATCTTACTTGACGTGGTCTCTGTGTAAAACTTGGATTTCCCATTCATTCTGACCATTAGGAAAACCTTTTGAAAAGAGAGACAGAAGAAGAAAAAGAGGAAGAGAGGGGTGAGGAAGAGGGAAAGATGGGAGGAAAGAGTAGTGGAGAGGAGGAGGAGAGAGAGAGGGGGGGGAGAGAGAGAGAGAAGGAGAGAGAGAGAAGGAGAGAGAGAGAGAGAGAAGGAGAGAGAGAGAGGGAGAGAGAGAAGGAGAGAGAGAGAGAGAGAAAAGCATTGGGAAGATTTGAAGATAAATTCAGAATAATATAATGATCACAATCCCCGTCACAGGTTTCTCCCAACCAATGCTGAGAATCCCAACCAGCTAATCATAATTTTCGATATAAATGATTCTTTACATTCCTGTTTCCATTATTTTCTTAAAACACAAAAATTTCGACAGCGAAACCAATATTTGTACACAATGTTAAAATGATGAAAGATTATTTATTATATAAAATTGTAAGTGACCCATGACGAAATTGACGGAATTCTTTTTTTTTTTCACCAATCACGGTATCCATGTTTTCAATTCCTCCCCCTTCCCCTTCCATACACACACACACACACATACACACATATCTGTGGGTGGGCAGGAATTTTTAGTCTTGGCCTCTTTAAACTTAAAGTGAGGAATAAATAGCCAGTATTCACTTAACACATTAAAATATCTGAATCAAAATTCTGAAAACATGAATTGAACCTAATGCTAGACCTAGATCCACATAATTGTCCAAAAGTATGCTGTGAGACCTTGCCAATTAAAATTCTGAACTTATGTTTACTGACCAGGTCTGTCCTAGGGTACTGGGAGAAAGTAAATTCTGTACTGACCAATGATATAGACATTTCTTCAATTTACTTTAAAGCCTATAAGTTTTCTACATAAGGTAGATCTAAATTGGATCTAGATTAGATCTGTAAAGCCTTACACAATTTCTGCTACTGTCCTACTCCTCAAGTCAATTCTATCTGAACTTGTTCCTCACACCATACTCCATCTCCTTCAGATCTGAGTTTGTACTGACGTACTCTAGAACAATAGTGATAGGTCTAGTCTCATTCTGACACCACAAAGTAAAACGTTAAACCCCATCCGTTGTGGCATTAAATGATATTCAAAGACTGAACTCTGAAATGCATTTATGTGGTGGTGCTTCACACCTACCCCCTTCCATGACTATGGTCAAATCTTTGTTTCAAATCATGTGTGAGTTTAGCATCTCGGAATAGTTTCTGACGTTTGACTTAAAAATCATTTTATTCGGTGTTGAATACCAGTCGAAGCTGCTAACAGTCAGAATCTCGGGTCAGAAAGTTTACTCGACGGTGGACTGTGTGAATTCCTACAACTGTCAGAAAACTTACAGGTATAGTATATATTGTTGTTGTTGGCCCCCCTCTGTCTTGAGAGACCACAGATCCTCATTTGTGTGAATACATGACCTGACAGCAACTCTCCAGCGACTGCGGTCTGTGGCCGTGGTTTCTCAGTTTGGGTATACATTGTCAGTCTGGAAATCAGGAATGACAGTTAGTTCAGAGTGGTTTAGGACATGTCAGACCAGAATGTCTGAAACAACAAGAATTCAAGCAGAAATATTTGTTTGTAACAGCCAGATCAATTATAAAAACCATCACAGAAAAACTGTGGGGTCGCAGCAGGGCCCAATTTTGACAATTTTTTGTTAGTATCCAAATAGGCAGGGTACAGATAAATTTTCTACTGATACCACAGCCAGCAGATCTAAGGAAATCTGAAGCGTAGGATTAACGTCAAGTTTGTTCTTGGGAATGTCATTGTTCCTATGTAGGTGCACTTCTTACAACATCATGCCATCATCGCTTTGATGTAGGAGTCTGCCCCTAGGGTAATCTTACCAACCCTATGGAAATCCTACACAAATCTATGTCAGATTTACGCAGGGATGCGATGGATTCATGCACAACCTGACAGACTGCAAAGTTTCACAGTTTTCATTTTTAGATTGAAGTCCATTCTACATAATGTGTAAAAATATTTTAGCACAGACAGAAATCCATTGTCATCAAATTGTCTACATCAACATGTTCTTTCCACATTTCATCAGTTTTGTCTTCCCCCCTGTAAAGTTGATCTTTCTAGCCTTGACCAGTTTGTACCAGAGACCATCTATGTGCTGTGTCAGTGTAAAACTGACCTGTCATCTTGCTTCGTGTGCCACACATTTCCTTCATTTCTGCAACATACAGAAAACAAATTATTGGCATAGAAATGGAAAAGCTCCCATTCAACAAACAAGACTTTTCTGCCAGCACATTTACATCAATCCAATTAATTTGTACAGAAAATTTCCAACAGATTTCTCAAGTGACATCTGATTGAATCATTATGCCTCTAAAATGCAAAACTTGTACAGAAAAATGACAACTGTAATGTATAGCATTACTTATTCTATTTGATCCAAATATTTACAGAAAAACACATTGCACAAGTAAATTTACAGTCACAACAAGTGTCAGCCTCTCTCTACTCTTATCCTGCCTACCCTCAGAGGTGTTTCTTTGCCCTCAATACATAGTGATGAAATGGTTTTTATTTCCTGGATATGTTTGATTTCAGGGTATGTTTTAAAAAATCACTGAGCGTCTATTCTGCGACAGATGTACAAATTACTGGTATCAGATGAAAGAGAAATATATCAGCAGAATGTTTGCATAAGATCACAGTATGATGATAATATCAATTTTGTTGTTTCCACAGCGACCAACAAAACATCAGCGTCAACACTACAGCTAGACCTACATATATTACTGACTAGATCTACAAATCTAAACTAGAACTAAGAATATCTTGCAACAAATCTGTGTCATCTAGACTTTCATTTTCAGAATCACTGTAATGATCCACTTCTTCTTCATCGAAGTTCATCCTCTGAACCATCTTGGAACACTATCTGTAAAATAATCTTATAAACCAAATGCCTTGAAGGAGACATTTCTGTTTACGGAAGTGTGACGACGTGTAAGATTTATGACAAATTTGCACATATACACAGGAATGACATCATTTCTAAGTACATGTATATCCACCGGTTACAAAACGTATAGAATCGAAGCGAAACAGAAAATGTGGTCGAGGCTCCGTGTCACGAGCCGCATGAGCTCTTTTTTCTGTTAGTCATGGGTTGGTTTATTTTGGGAGAATATGAAACGCGTTTAGTTATTAATCGAGCCACGGATTTTCGTGATGAGGGATGTGTGAGTGAAGTTTGTAAACATTAAGTTAACCCTTTGATTTTGGTGTGCGTGTGAGATTTTCTTGTTTACATAGTAGGATTGTAGAAGTTCGAGCGCAGGTTTTTGAATTATGCACATATCCTTTTGAGAAAGCAGGTAGGGTTAACTGAAAGACAATCTTGTGTTTGTCGTGGCTAGGTCCTTGATCGTCCAATCGGGAGGGAGACCCTTAGTAACCATCGGGGGGTATAAAAGCTAACACATGTACTAAGATCAGTGGATTCATATTTCGAGCATTTGGCGAAAGGACGAGTCACGGGGGCCTCCTACCTGAGTGGAGATGACAGACAGAAAGATTCGCACTGTGAGAGACCTGTACAGTGACGAAGCCTCTGTGCACCAGGCTTAAGTGTGCACACGGCTTACATTGGACTCTCTCGATCGTAAAACCATAGCGAGCGAGGAAATGGTGAGATCCCTCGTATGTGTTCGTGCCAGGACCTGTGACAGTTTTTCCGTCACCCCATTGTGACGAAGAGAAGGACATTGATTATACTTTTACTAGATGTGTAATGAGCTGTTAGATTGTGTTTGAGATTGAACTATGTTCATTTCCCAGCTGTATACTTCTTAGTGTGGAGCAGCATAGATATTTTGTAAAATGTATTACCGTGAAAATTATGAGTGAGTGCTACTACGCTTTATGAGTCCATCCATTTCTGATTAGGGTGCTATTACTGATTGTATGAAAGCGAGACCGACCAAATTGAATTTGTTTACACCGGTGTCCTTTAGGAACCGTAGTCCTGGATAGGCACACTTAAAGAGTGCACAGTACAATACTTTCTTTCTATACCCTATTTTTAGATAGACTTGCTGGACTTTCTGTAGTCGATGATATTTATGTAATTTCTATGATTGTGATTACCGTAAATTATGCAGTCGAATGTTGTATTATGATTATATGGCCCGTCAGGCCTGAACATCAATAATCCTGTGTTGCTTAGTTATTGAGGTATGAATGTTTCGGGTGTGAGTCAACGAGCTGTGTTCACAGCTACTATATCCACTATATCCCACTTCTGACATCTGGAGGGGACTTATACAATAACGCAATTATATCCAAAAACCCCTCGCTGACACTCCGATCTGACTTTTGTTTTTTTTTGTCACTTTTTTTCTGCGTTTTCCCCCACTGATCATCATTGCTTTGCTCCAGAGTATAAAATTGCGACTAGGATTATTTCAGATTTTGAAAAACAAAAATTTCAGATAATTATCCAATTGTGTCGGGTGTGAAATCACAGAGCAAGTCAGACAGAACAAATAAAAAGTAATAAAACAAAACATGACAAATAGCTGAAGCAGAAAACCACCAAAATATATTTTCAGTAAATACAGAATAGATCCAAATTACCATAGAGAGAGGTGAAACTTTCAGTTCACACTGACTAAAAGAAATTATTTACATGTTTAAAATTTGATTTACATTTTTATTTCCGAAGTGCTTATTCGCAGACGTTTGAGGAGAAAATCCTGATCTTATTGGCAGATGGGAGGGTTTCTTGGTTTGTGATGTCTGCTATGAAAAAGTTCTCCTGTATTCATCAGTCTGCGATGGTGCAATGGCTAGCATCCGTGGTTATCAGACTATGCGTCTGGTCCATCTTGGGTTCAATCGCACGTCGACGCATTTTTTTTAAAACCCAGGATCGCTCATTTTTAGGAAAAAAAATTTTTTTTTTTAAAGGATTTTGCAAAATTGATGTCGTAGGGAAATTGATCAATGTTACTAATGTGCTCCAGACTACTTTATTCCTGTTCATTTTATTTATTCCTGTTCACTGAATGAGACAGAAATAAAAATGTAAATCAAATTTTAAAGATGTGCGCATTGTAAATGATTTCTTTTAGTCAGTGTGAACTGAACAGCTCATCTCTCTCCACGGTAAATTTAATCTATTTGTCATGTTTTGTTTTATTACTTTTTTTGTTTCCATGGAAGTTTAATTCATGTTTATTTGCTGTCTGACTTTCTCTGTGATTTCACGCCCGACAAAATTGGCTAATACAGTGGAGAACGGTTAAACTGAAAATGGCTAAATCGAAACTAGCGCCAAACCGAAAGAAAATAAGAATTCCCGATTTTTTTCCTCTTTATGTTTATCTTTGTTAACAAACTAGCGCTAAACTGAAATAACCCTATGGTTAAACCGAAAAGACAATTGCTGGATTCAGTGACCAGTTCATTGTGATTTGCCATACATCGAGTCAAGTCACACTATCACCCCACTGCCCCCTCGCCCCTAAAAAAAAATAAGAACAAAGCATGCTTCGTCCTGCCCGGTAGTTAGATCTACAGGGAAGCAGCGGCATTACAGGGATAGGGGAGAGGGAGGGAGGCCCATAAACTCACGGGTCTGAAGTCAGACGGGTTACGTCTGGCGCAATTGTGACTGACCTTTCATGTAAAATGTATGACATCAGAGAGACAACATTAGTTATCGCGCTGGCATCGTGTACGGTAATGGTAACGAGATCGGCGGGATGGCGGTTCTGTACTGTCCATCCACACGCATGTCTCCCTGTTCTGAGAGTTAGTCCACATTCATCCGCATATCCACGCTTTGAGTGTGCCCAGGCCTGAGCAATCATCCACCCTCATTCTCAGTCAAAAACACAGAGCAAGCGAGGACGTGTTGAGTCTGTTTAGCCTGTGCACTTACATTATTTGTCCTCTATGAGAGTGATTTGGACTGCCTCTCTTGAAACTGGCATTTTTCAAGCCTCCTATCGCTAAACCGAAACTCTGTCTAAACCGAAAACAAACCCGTGGTCCCACCGATTTCGGTTTACCTGTTGTCTACCAAACTACTGTAATAATAATTCATTAAAAAAAATTTTGTAAAAAATCTAAAAAAAATCCTAGTCACAATTTTATACTCTGGGGGAAAGCAATGATGATCAGTGGGGGAAAGCGCAGAGAAAAAAGTGACACAAAACAAAAAGTCAGATCTTGCTGAGCCTTGACACTCCCCCCACCCCCCCCCCCCCCCCCCCCACGCAAACTTGGCAGGCGAGTTCACTTCTGGTAGGTTTTTGGAACAGAAAAAAGGAATGAGCAGCAGGGGACACACTCTCCTGGCTTTCCGATTTCCTCCTCGACACGCTGTTTGTTTACTCTGGTCCGTTTTCTGAATGAGAAGTGATGCGCATCATTTGTTTTGGTCATGTGACTGAGATGGACACTCTGATGGCCACCGCTGGCCTCTCACTTGTCGAGCGAAGGAATTTTCGTTTTAGCTTTCCAGAGTATGTATGTGAAGTTAATTTGATCTTTCTAGACTTTTATCACTCTCTAAAATTCAGAGGGCTTTAGTTAGAACTCGCCTGCTTCTTATGGTACTTGGGCGATTTTGTATCCCATAGACAGCTCTCGCCATCAAAAATGTTTCGATGAAAGTTTCATCGACAACTCTACCGAACGCCATTTTATACCGAGGAGGTTGTCACGTGATGCATAAGGAGCTCTTCCTAAATAAAAATCACAAACCAAAAATCCATCTCAATGAGATTCTGATCTTAATCGCAGACGTCTGCCAATATGCGCGGCCTTTTATTTCTCTCCCGTTCAATGAACAGGAATAATTAAAATAAACAGGAATAAAGTTTTTAATCTGGAGCACACTAGTAACATTGATCAATTTCCCCACAACATCAATTTTGCAAAATCCTTAAAAAAAATTTTTTGTTTCCCTAAGTATGAGCAGACCTAGAGTCTAGGCTAAAAAAAAAAAAGCTCTGGCATGGGATTGAACACAAGACGGACCGGACCCATAGTCTCCAGCTGACAACCGTAGATGCTAGCCATTGCCCTATCGCAGACCGTGGTATGCGGGAGAACTTTTCCATAGTAGATATCACAAAACCAAGAAACCCCGGACCCCCCATCTGCGAATAAGCACTTCGTTTGTTTTTTTTAAATTGTTTGCACAAACACTGGTTTACACTCTGACGTCAGTTATTTTTATCAGTGATTACCAATTCTGAAGTAACTTAGACACAGATCTAGATCATTTAGAATCTAGATCTAGATCTAGATCTAATTCTGACCTCTTCGAGAACTGGTTATTTGAGTTCGTAAGAACGTAGGGTCGATCTAGATCTAGATTCTAGATCTAAGTATTTCCTCAGTCACCAAAAATTAGCACAGATCTATCCCTGATAGATCTAGTCCATGATGTAAAACATTTGCTAGATCTAAACTTTTCAGTTGTAGGCAAAGTAAATCCACAAGCCTGACCGCTCATTTAAGTGTTGCTTGTTAGACTGACGTAATTTTCTGTACTCAGCTTTCTTGTAGACTTCAACAGTAAACACAAAACTTGACCTCAGCAGTTTTCGCCATTTTCTTCATTTTTGCCACAACCGATTATAATATTTTTTATTTAGTTTCATTGGTTTTTAATTTCCCTGACCAGATAGTTTGTTGAAGAATCTGATAATTGAAGGCATGGTAAAGGGTTCAGTTTTGAAAGGATTAGTTTTTCTGTAAGCTGGAGTGGAAAGGATTTACATTTTAATATGCGTATCACATCTGATATAGGCAAACATCCCACCAGAATATCGGGGGAGGAAGGGAAAAGGGGAAGTAGACTTGTATAATCTTATTACAGCACAACCTAGATCTAGTAGGTACAAATGTATTGCTGGGATAGATGAATCTGTTTAAAATCTCTCTCTGATCTCTCGCTCTTTCTCTCTCTCCTTCTTTCTTTCTATCTTTCTGTCTCTCTGTCTCTCTCTGGATCTCTCTCTCTCTCTCTCCTTCTTTCTTTTTTTGTCTCTCTTTCTCTCTCTCTCTCTCGTTCCTTCTCTCTATTTCGCTTTCTTTTTTTTTTCTGGATCTCTCTCCCCCCCCCCACTTCTTTCTTTCTCTCTCTCTCTCTCTCTCTCTTTCATTCTCTCTCTCTCTCTCTCTCTCACACATACACACACACACTGCAGCACCAATTAAAGAAACAAACACGGTGTTTATGTCTTAAAATGTATGTTGTCATATAATTATAGAATAAATAATATGGGGCAATCTCTTTAGTAGCCCTGAGTTCTATAGATGACTGCAGCCTGAGGTGGTTGTGTCAAAGTTAGATTTCCCGTACGGCGTTCAAGAACTAACTTCTTTGTATGTATAAATATAATCTGGGTCACTGCATGGACACAGCCAAAATGTGGTCATAGTCAGGCTGGTCTGTCTCATTGAACGCCGTACGGGAAATCCAACTTTGACACAACCACGCCAGGCTGCAGCTATCTATAGAACTCAGGGCTGCGAAAGAGATTTCCCCATATTATTTATTCTATGTAGGACAACATACATTTTAAGACATAAACACCTTGTTTGTTTCTTTAATTGGTGCTGCAGTGTGTGTGTGTGTGTGTGAGAGAGAGAGAGAGTGTATGAGTGAGTGAGAGAGAGAGATAGAGCGTGAGTGTGTGAGTGAGTGAGAGAGAGAGATAGAGCGTGAGTGTGTGAGTAAGTGAGAGAGAGAGAGAGAGCTTGAGAGTGTGAGTGTGTGAGTAAGTGAGAGAGAGAGAGAGAGCGTGAATTGAAAGAGAGAGAGAGAGAGAGAACGTGAGTGTGTGAGTAAGTGAGAGAGAGAGAGAGAGAGAGCGTAAGTGTGTGAGAGAGAGAGAGCATGAGTGAGTGAGTGAGAGAGAGAGAGAGCGTGAGTGTGTGAGTGAGTGAGAGGGACAGACAGACAGGCAGGCAGACAGACAGAGAGAGACAGAGAGAGAGAGCTAGAGAGAGAGAAAGAGAGAGAGAGAGAGAGAGAGCTAGAAAGAGAGACAGAGATAGATGAGATGCAGAAGTGAGAGAAAGAAAAGAGATGAAATATTTTTGTATTTATTTTATCTACGCGGAGGGAGGGGGGGGGCAGCTAAAGAGATAAGCGGGGGGGGGGGGGGAGAGGCTGGGCGGATGGGGTAGTCGGGTGTTCGGAGCGGCAAGATGACAGACAGGTGGAAAGGGGTCGGGGGAGGAAAGGGGTGAATTGTAATATTTTCTATGTGATCTTTGAAATCTTTTTTCAAGTTCTCCTTGTTTTATCTATCTATCTATCTATCTATCTATCTATTGATCTATCTATCTATCTATCTATCTATCTATCTATCTATCTATCTATCTATCTATCTATCTATCTATCTATCTATCTATCTATCTATCTATCTATCTATTGATCTATCTATCTGTCTATCTATCTATCTGTTTGTCTGTAGATCTGTCTGTCTGTCTATCTATCTATCTATCTATCTATCTGTCTATCTATCTATCTATCTATTTATCTATCGGCCGACCGATCTTTCTATCTATATATCCATCCACCCATCTATACATCTATCTATCTACCTATCTACTTTTCCACCTATCATCTACCTATCTGTCTGTCTGTCTGTCGGTTTCTCTGTCTGTCTGTCTGTCCGTCCGTCTGTGCATCTATCTATCTATCTATCTATCTATCTATCTATCTATCTATCTATCTATCTATCTATCTATCTATCTATCTATCTATCTATCTATCTATCTATCTATCTATCTATCTATCTATCTATCGGCCGACCGATCTTTCCAGCTGTATATCCATCCATCCATCTATCCATCAATCCATCTATATATCTACCTGTCCACCTATCTACCTATCTATCTGTCTATCTGTCTGTCTGTCTGTCTAGTCATCTACATACAAGGAAGAACAACGTTTTGTAGTTGTAAACTTATTTTTGTAACTGAGTTAATTTTAATATTGAACTAGGTGGGAGAGAGAATACTTCCTTGGAGGACTCCTTGTTCTTGTTCAAAAAGGTCTGTGTAGGTGGAATTGACCTTCACCTGGAAGGAGCGACACTAAAGAAATTCCGGACAAAGACCGGTAGATTGCCCCCTTAGAACAAGTCCAGGCATATCTTCAGGTATACCGCGCCTACAGGTGGCGTCGAGGGCTTTTTCTCGGTGGAAGAAAATGGCAACTGCATGCTGTTTAGAGACAAAGGCTTTTCATTGACATGGGGAGAGGGACTGGTTGGTTTCTTATATCAAATTTAAACCTTTTGTTACACTGCAAAAGCAGCTGGTTAGAGCCATGGGGCGATACATTTTGGGGTCCGAATGAACTTTGTTGGGGTTTGGGATGGGGAGGTTAATAGTTTCTGTTGTAAACGTTTCTTTGTAGGGTAGGGACCCTGGGGTTAAGAAATCAAGTGGCGTTTTTTCAGCTTTGGTTTTGGGTGGAGCTTTCGTAACACAGAATAGTGGAGAGACAGAGTGAAGATATCATAAAAATAATACAGAGAGACAGAGTGAAGATATCATAAAAATAATACAGAGAGACAGAGTGAAGATATTATAAATATAATATAGAGAGACAGAGTGAAGATGTCATAAAAAGAATACATAGGGGCACGAGTGAAGATGACATAGTATAGACAATAGAGAGACAAAAGTGGTGACACCATAACAGAGACAATAGAGAGACAGGAGTCGTGACACCACAACAGAGACAATAGAGAGACAGGGGTGGTGACACCATAACAGAGACAATAGAGAGACAGGAGTGGTGACACCATAACAGAGACAATAGAGAGACAGGAGAGGTGATACCATATCAGACACTATAGGGAGACAGAAGTGGTGATACCATATCAGACACTATAGGGAGACAGGAGTGGTGATACCATAAAAGAGCGACAGGAGTGGTGATATCATATCAGACACTATAGGAGACAGGAGTGGTGATACCATAAAAGAGCGACAGGAGTGGTGATACCATATCAGACACTATAGGGAGACAGAAGTGGTGATACCATATCAGACACTATAGGGAGACAGGAGTGGTGACACCCTAACAGAGACAATAGAGAGACAGGAGTGGTAACACCCTAACAGAGACAATAGAGAGACAGGAGTGGTGACACCCTAACAGAGACAATAGAGAGACAGGAGTGGTAACACCATAACTGAGACAATAGAGAGACAGGAGTGGTGACACCATAACTGAGACAATAGAGAGACAGGAGTGGTAACACCATAACAGAGACAATAGAGAGACAGGAGTGGTGACACCATAACAGACAATAGAGAGACAGGAGTGGTGACACCATAACAGACAATAGAGAGACAGGAGTGGTGACACCATAACAGACAATAGAGAGGTAGGAGTGAAACTTTCATATCAAAGACAACAAAGACAGGAGTGAAGATATCATGGTATAGACAATAGGAAACATTGGTGAAGATATCTTTACAAGATGAGATATGGGGAAGCTTTCAGCGCACAGAAGACAGGAGAGAGAGGGGGAGGGAGAAAGAGAATGAGAAAGAAATTGGGGGGGGGGGGCAGTGATAAAGACAAACAAACACACACACATTCACGCAGATGGAGAGAATCGTTTTTACACTGCTGTATTTCTAATTCATTAAAAGCCAAAATTGAGAAATTACTTAGAGAGAGAGAGAGAGAGAGAGAGAGAGAGAGAGAGAGAGAGAGAGAGAGAGAGAGAGAGAGAGAGAGAGGGTCGGGGTGGGTGGGATATGGGGTGTAGGGTGGGATATGGGGTGGGTTGAGGGATATCACACGAGGGAGCACTAGGCTATCACTAAAACTTCATGCACTGACGTATCATTAAAAAATATGTATGACAAAATCTGGTAATCCAGAAATATGGCATTAAATGTTAGTTTTAAAAGAAACAAATCTGTCTTACCAATAAAAAGTTCGGCTTTAAGCAGAAGAAAACACAACAAAAAACACCTGAGTATTTCCACCATGAGGTTCAGTGTAAATTGTTTGTGGTTTTTTCTCTCCTGTACTATTTGCTTTCAAAAAAAAAAAAAAAAAAATTCAGCTACGTTGGGCAGGACATGTTGTCAGAATGCCCGACTCCAGACTCCCTAAGCAAATCTTCTTCTCTGAGCTCTCCAATGGAACGAGGAATGTTGGGGCCCCAAAGAGACGTTACAAAGACACTCTCAAGCAATCACTGAAGGCCTTTGCCATTGATGTGAGTGAGTGGGAAAAGCTCTCGCTTGATCGTGCAAATTGGAGGGCGGCCCTTACCAGAGGCAGCAAAGCATGGGAAGCTGACAGAGTCCAGCAGGCTATCAAAAAAAGAGAACGGCGCAAGAAAAGGCCCGGTGGTACTGAACCAACGGAGCACTCTTGTCATTTATGCGGAAGGGTCTGCAGGGCAAAAATAGGACTTATCAGTCACATGAGAAGCCATAAGTCATGAAAGAACAGTCTTTCCATTCTGTCCTCTGTGTCTTTTAGTTCTCTTTATTGTCCATGTGTTGAAATTCTCAACAATTTCTGTTCTTTATTCGTCTGGTGTTGTTAAGGTCATCATCATACCTGATGGACGAACTATTATTACTATTTGCTCAGACCGGGTCAGCAGGTGTTCTCAACTCAGCGACGATATTCATGATAATGTAGATGATGGCGGTATGGGTAATGTTGGTAGGTGTGATACTAATGGTGGCAGTAGCTGTAGTATTTAAAGCAATGTCATGATTATATAATCACTGTAATAAATACACTTGGGTGATGGAAAACAAAAGAGTCTCGTTACATTTCCTCCGTTTTTTTTCTTTTCTGGCATCCTCCAGCCCAGAGGTCCCAGCCCACATCTGTTACAATGTCAAACTTCACAGTTTTAGGAAGAGCTGGTACCGTCGTCATCTCTTTATTTTTTTTTCACGTTTTCACAACAGTCGGTTGTTTCAAGAAGTTAAAGTGACTATACCTTTTGAAAATCCTAACATTTTTATCAAGCCACCTCTGTGTGGGAAGAGTATGGGTAGATATGGCGTTATAGAGTCTATCAGAAAGAGAAAGAGAGAGAGAAAGAAAGTGAAAAAGAGAAAGAGATAGAGAGACAGACAGGGTGAGGTGGCGAGACTAGGCGAGGGGAATAGTTTTATCCCGAGCAACTCTGGATGCCCCAGCTAGTTACAACAATACAAATGATATCGTTCCTATAAATATTGTAAGGACGTCAAGTCTTAACTACAGAATTATATAACCTGAGATTTGACACTGACATAATGTATCTTCCTACTTCGGCAAGGCCAACGACAAATTTCTCCACAGAACAACAACCACAAAAACCGCTTACGCCATACACGATCGGCCTTGCATCACGGCTTTTCTTTTCAAAGCCACAGGCTGTTACCGAAGTCTGTAGATCCGGGTTGACTTGCACTCCTCAGCTCTTGCATAGTTATTTATTTCACAGGCAGTGTAAATCATGTCAGCATACTTCTGAATGAATGCATTATGCTTGAGGTGGGGTGGGGGAGTGAGCTGGGTAACCAGAAATGTTTCTTAGTAAAACCCAAGACCCACTGCACGGGTAAAACTAGGAAATCTAGTTCTGCAAGTTCTTGCCATTCTATTTACGGAGTCATGTGATAATATTGTAATGTTATGCTGTTTTGTATTGCATGTCATAATCCACGGTGTCTGGTCTCAAAACGCCAACACGGAGGGGTTGCCAGTCGGGTGAGAGAGGGGGACATAGGGGAAACTATCTAGCTAGAAGGAATGACACCCTCGCCTATGTTTGACACACCACAGAGAATGGCACTCCGATTTTTATTTGTAGTTTTAACTTTTGAAATCGTTAAAGAAAATGTCCTGATGTATTTGCCACCACGTGAATTTGGACCAGTTCCCTTAACTAAACAAAATAAATATGTTAGAGAACGAATTTAGCAGACCCGATCTGAATGTTTTAATAATAATTTGCAGCTTGAAAAAAATCTTCTCAAGTTCAATGTCCCAGTTTCTGTTTCACCTTGATAGTCTAAAACAATAAAATTGTGTTTTTAATAATAAGCAAACCCAGCTCACGTCTGAGGCAGACAACTGTGGAAATGAAAGTTGTAAAACAATTGTGTGTTCATGGACATATTCACCTCATACCCATGTCATTGACCAGTCACTCAAGTCTCGCAGTCTGTCAATCATATTTATACATTTGTTTCTCATGCATATAGATAAAACATTCACGCATATAGATAAAACATTCACGCATATAGATAAAACATTCACGAATATAGATAAAACTTTCACGCATATAGATAAAACATTCACGCATATTGTCACGAGCAGAGTTAGGGTCTTGGGGATGTTACGACTGCACGAGAGGCAGCTAACTCACACTCGGACACAACCACACAAGAAAAGTATTAATAACTAGAGCGTATATATGTCAGGCCGGTCAGGCCATAGTTTACATAAATATTAATAACAAAACAAAAGACAATAGGGATATATATTCAAACCAAAAAAAAACTCTAATTAATAACTTAACCAATGATATTCATGTAACTATGGAGGTACTGCAATCAATAGCAAATAGGTATATTATACGAAACTAGATATCAATTTAAAGTGACAGTTGAGTCGCCACTGGCCAGTCGCCAGGCAAACTCTCCATAAATCATATGGGCTTAAATGTTAGGAGAGCCCAGTACGTTCAAAGCCTACAGAAGCACTCTTCGGCTTGTAGGTAATTTAAGCAGTTGCCAAAAGACTATATTTTATGCACAATCACTATTCAATTCATCAACAATGTGCTATATTATTCCAATCATACTATGGCAATAGATCTATGATACAGGACACTCGTGGTCGAGTGCCAGCTGGGGTTTCCTTAGTCTTCCTATGAGGCTGTAGTTCTCTCTCTATCTCCGATCTCTATTATGCTTGAATAAATAAGATATATTACCATTGCTCACGCCTACTGGTAGGCGCGAACATCAATATAGCGCAGCGTGGGCTTTCAAAGGTCAGCCCACTCAGACCTTTCTTTCTAGAGCTCAGTCAGTCCGTTAGCAAGGACTTCTTGTCTTCAAAGCACACAGTTCAGGTACTGGTCAACCGGAGATACTTCACGACACGATGCTTCTGCTCGTCTGTATTCACCAAATCTGAACGTTACACGATGTTATATACTATCTAACTACCCAGCGTGCTAGTCCGCTGGCCCAATTAGTTCAGCTATCTCATAGGTCGAAACCTCCCACCATTTTAATTGTAGTAATACGTCTGCACTATTCTACCAGCCAGTTAACGTGCAAAAACTTGTCTAGTCATACTTAACAATGTCAACTGTCCCCACCTTGTTTCACCCCTACTCCATTACTTATTAATCACGAACATTAAAACCCACAAGCGTGAATCTAACAGTTTAACTTTACATTTATTTACTCACCAACTATAATTTGGCGAGGACCGTTCAAGGCCACCAGCCAATTTCTCATGGCCCTGGTAAAACAACAACAACTCACTCTCTGCGTGAGTTTTAATAACATCTGAATCATGACACATATAGATAAAACATTCACGCATATTAATAAATCTGTTTCTGCTAACATTGGCTGCTCTCCGCAAACCAACAAAAATGAATTCTATCGGGGCTTGGACAATCTGGCCACAGTTTGGAGATGGAAAACATTTATTTATGTTACAGAAAAAGTATAAGGAGGGTCGAAAATGTTGGAAAGAGGCCAGATTGGCGGTGAGAAAAGTCATTTCTGTTGACAGGTGGTCTGAGCAAACGGCAAAATCTTCACCTTTGATTCAAGGCAATGCTGGAGTTTGATCTCCGATTGGTTACTTCACCTAAACACGTCATGTGACCTCAATAAAATACAACCGCAGCTGCCAAATGCACACAGAAAACATGCACAGAAGGCGCACTGTCTAGAAAATGTGGATATGATTCATCATTCTGTTACACGACAAGTTAAAATCGAAAGTCTGCGTCAGACACAAACCCCTTCATAATGGCCCCCCCCCCCCCGGAAAGTAACTGTTGTCCTGTACGTTTGTGCAACACGTGAGATTCTTCTAGAAAAATAAACCGCAACAACTTTTAAAAAAATAATGTTTTCGTTATCAAAATCAGCCCTGTCGTGTATGACAGTTTTTTTGTTTTTTTTGGGGGGGGGGGGGGCTGCTTGTAATGGAGAAAGAGAAATAGGTTTACTGTGATAAGTTTTTCTACTGTAGGAATGAGAAAATACAACTCAACCAAGGACAAGTCAGAGAAATTATGAGGCGAACCAAAGTTGCGGTGCGTAGTTGGTGCTCAGAAAAGCAAAGCGGGAGTGAAAGAAGGAAGAAAGAGAAATGATCAAGATGGGATGAGAACCCTCGTCAGGACAAGGAAATCAACAACAAAAAGTTTTAAACTGCAGCTTGAGAATCCCCTCCAGGTGTGACTAGAGTTTGCAGTATCTCAGCCAGTAAAGCATTGGTTCTCAACCTGGGCCATACCGCCCCCACCCCATCCCACTGCTATCCCCCGTCAAGGGTGCAAACACGTTGATGGAAGCGATGGCGGTGGGGCGGAAATGGGGTGGGGTGTGGGGGGGGGGTGGAAGCGCAAAACTGACTGTAGGAGGATCTGGGGTCAAACACAGGGCAGCAGCCACTGACGTGTTCAACACCATGCCTAGATGAGTTTTGTGGACAGAGAAAACCTTTTTGTTCCCCAGCGCTTTCTGTTTGGTGATGAATAATTAACACCTCAATTGTCATTAGTGAGTCTTTGAAAATGTTAGCATTATAAATTGTGTGTAGTCTGTGTTCTTGTGAAATGTTTCTGTTGTGTGTGTGTGTGTGGGGGGGGGGGGGAGAGAAATGGCGAAGATAGAACATATTGAAGCCTGGAGAGGTGATTGCCTGAGAGAGTTTTGAAAACCACTGCAGTAAATGACGTTCAGAGTTTCAATACAAGTTACCTGACACGTCACGACTTTAACCCATGGCTTTTCTCTGTGTCTGACGTGCATGCAGACATTTAAAGTGTTTACGTCTAGTCACTGCACGGATATTGGATTTCCTTGTAGGCAAATACAAAGTTACCTCAGCCAAGCAACAGGTGAATGTTTTTTTCCTTAATGGAAATTTGCTTCCGCCTGTATGTGTGTGTAACTGTACGTGTCCACAGCGTCTCCTTACGTCTATTCTGTGGTGCGCACAAAGCGTGGGCGATCCCCGCTGCTCGGCATGGGCGGGGCCTGTGAGGTATTGCATATCGAGTTTAGGTACAGATTATAACACAGCATAATGTGGCCCGCAAGAAAACATGATTTTATTCAATGTATCGAATCCAGCACAGTTGAGATTCAACTTTTTTCTGCATCCTCGTTTTGATCTTCTTTGCCTCTCCCTTTTTTTTTTTTTGTCTCCCCTAAGACCAGCTGAGATCTTGAGGTCATTTAGAGTTTCCAGCTGTATTTACTGATGTCTGAAATGTAGGACACAATCGAAGACCTGAGAAGAAGACTGTGCCTAAGTCCAAAATGGCAAAATTGAGGCCGTTATATCTATAAATAGATATGACTTTCGCACATCTATTTATAGTCAGCATGGGACCCTCCTGCTAACCGTGGTGCGAAAAAAAAAAAACTGCTGCGTGTCCCAAAGCAAGAGAAGACCCAATATCGTGTTTTTGCCATTTTTCTCCGTTCAATAAAAATGGACATAGGCACAGTCTTGTTCTCGGGTCTTCATTATCTAACTCTTTCCTGCCTGATAAAAAGTTGGAGGTTGGCGGATACTTTGATTCCCCAAACAAACACATCAAACAGTGAGGAAAATGTTCTAGTTTACAAAACCAATCACACACATTCCCCAAACACCCGCAGACCTTCAGAAATCAGGAACAGAATCCACGCATGACTGATCTTGTATAAACCAGAGTTCAGGGGCGGCGCTTCGGTGTGTCCTCGAGACTGTTCAAGTTGTTCAGCTCTGAATCCTGTAGGTCGGTCTAAAGCTCCCCAACCCTCCCCCGACCTCCCGCATAACCTTCCTCTTACAAAACATATTAATGATGACTTTTCTAATAGTCATTTTTCGTAACAGTAACAGGTAAAAGTCATTGAAAGTACACGTGGAAAAAAAAACAAAAAAACACAAATTTAAAAACAAAAATTAATTCAAGTTTTGAGTTCACAGCCAAACTGGATCCCCACCCCCCCCCCCCCTGTCCATAGCTGTTTTTACCATCTAACTGACCAGTCACACCAACCAACTGACCAATCAAAATGTTTCATTTGTCTCTGTGGATCACAATACAGTCCTACGTGCACAGAGACCGAGCCTGTCCTACTACATGGGTGATTGGTGAGCTATTCTGGTAGAATCTTCTTCTGTCCTACTACATGGGTGATTGGTGAGCCATTCTGGTAGAATCTTCTTCTGTCCTACTACATGGGTGATTGGTGAGCCATTCTGGTAGAATATCCTTCTGTCCTACTACACGGGTGATTGGTGAGCCATTCTGGTAGAATCTCCTTCTGTCCTACTACATGGGTGATTGGTGAGCCATTCTGGTAAAATCTCCTTCTGTCTTACTACGTGGGTGATTGGTGAGTGATTCTGGTAGAATCTCCTCTCTGTCCTGCCACACGGGTGATTGGTGAGCGGTTCTGGTAGATAGAATCTCCTTCTGTCCTAATACTCTGGTAGAATCTCCTTCTGTCTTTTTCCTCTCATTGGTGAGCGATTCTGGTAGAATCTTTTTCTGTCCTAATACTCTCATTTGTGAGCGGTTCTGGTAGAATCTTTTTCTGTCCTATTACATGGGTGATTGGTGAGCCATTCTGGTAGAATCTCCTTCTGTCCTACTACATGGGTGATTGGTGAGCCATTCTGGTAGAATCTCCTTCTGTCCTACTGCATGGGTGATTGGTGAGCCATTCTGGTAGAATCTTCTTCTGTCCTACTACATGGGTGATTGGTGAGCCATTCTGGTAGAATCTCCTTCTGTCCTACTACATGGGTGATTGGTGAGCCATTCTGGTAGAATCTTCCTCTGTACTACTTCATGGGTGATTCGTGAGCCATTCTGGTAGAATCTTCTTCTGTCCTACTACATGGGTGATTGGTGAGCCATTCTGGTAGAATCTTCTTCTGTCCTACTACACGGGTGATTGGTGAGCCATTCTGGTAGAATCTTCTTCTGTCCTACTAAACGGGTGATTGGTGAGCCATTCTGATAAACTCTCCTTCTGTCTTACTACATGGGTGATTGGTGGGGGATTCTGGTAGAATCTCCTCTCTGTCCTGCCACACGGGTTATTGGTGAGCGGTTCTGGTAGATAGAATCTCCTTCTGTCCTAATACTCTGGTAGAATCTCCTTCTGTCTTTTTCCTCTCATTGGTGAGCGATTCTGGTAGAATCTTTTTCTATCCTAATACTCTCATTTGTGAGCGGTTCTGGTAGAATCTTTTTCTGTCCTAATACTCTCATTTGTGAGCGGTTCTGGTAGGATATCTTTCTGTCCTAATACTATCATTTGTGAGCGGTTCTAGTAGAATCTTTTTCTGTCCTAATACTCTCATTTGTGAGCGGTTCTTGTAGAATATCTTTCTGTCCTAATACTATCATTTGTGAGCGGTTCTAGTAGAATCTTTTTCTGTCATAATACTCTCATTTATGAGACATTCTTTTAGAATCTTTTTCTGTCCTAATACTCTCATTTGTTAGCGGTTCTGGTAGAATATCTTTCTGTCCTAATACTATCATTTGTGAGCGGTTCTGGTAGAATCTCCTTCTGTCTTTTTCCTCTCATTGGTGAGCGGTTCTGGTAGAATCTTTTTCTGTCCTAATTTGTGAGCGGTTCTGGTAGAATCTCCTTCTGTCCTAATACTCTCATTTGTGAGCGGTTCTGGTAGAATATCCTTCTGTCCTAATACTCTCATTTGTGAGCGGTTCTGGTAGAATCTTTTTCTGTCCTAATACTCTCATTTGTGAGCGGTTCTGGTAGAATATTTTTCTGTCCTAATACTCTCATTTGTGAGCGGTTCTGGTAGAATCTCCTTGTGTCCTAATACTCTCATTTATGAGACATTCTGGTAGAATCTTTTTCTTTCCTAATACTCTCATTTGTTAGCGATTCTGGTAGAAACTCCTTCTGTCTTTCTCCTCTCATTGGTGAGCGATTCTCCAAACTTAAATCCAAACCACCGACCACTGCGATATCAGCTTCCGTAGTCACGTGGCTCCGGGTTCATAGAAAGGAAAACTACATCAAAGATGGCGACAGTTGCGTAAGTCTAACCTGGCGGGAACGCTGGCAACGTTAGGATATGTTACGTTACAGGATCTCGATCTTTTTGTGTGTATGTGGGGATGGGTGGAGGGGGCGGGATAGAGTTTCCATTTGCACTTGGTAATATTTTCTTTATTAATGCTATGAATTAGAACGACTATTCACCTCAAGTTATCGGTCGTGTCAAACAGCTTGAACAAGAGCAGGAACCGCCAATGGAGCCCGCGTGATTTTGTCTGTCGTCATACCAAGGAGATTATACTATCTATACGCTCCTTGCGCCATACATTGATTTGGACTCAGTCAAATCTTAAAGTGAAAGGAATTTGTGTCTCTGGGTCAGAGGTCACGCCTCCAGGCAGTTCTGTCAACAAAAGATGACCTAAATAGAGTTGCCTGCACTTCGGCTGCACACATAAACATGTTTCCTGTCAGATATCGACGTAAGTTATTGCCCAGACAGCGTTAACACATCACAAAGTTAAATACGGCAGCTATCCTGGTTTGACTCTAAGCTTCAGTCTGTCGGATCAGGCAAACACTGGGCGTTTATT
>OZ007581.1:4634967-4734967 GCA_963931925.1 Onchidella celtica
CAGAAACAAAAAAGTCTAAAAATGTGTGTTAGGAATGTTGAAACAAAATGTTTATTGTTTGTCCCCGAGCTTAAGTGCCCACATTATTGTGTCTGCCTAAGTCTCGCATGTGTGTGCAACTCTATTTATTGGCCAACATTAAAAAAAATGCGTCCAGGCAACGAAGCAACAAAGTCGCACAGCTTAAAAGCTAAGGGAGACACAAATGGTCATGTGACAGTTGAGTCTGTAGTCAATTCGTCCACGTCATCAAACACAACGAGTCCTTGTGTTTTGTGCTCACTCAGCCATCACATAATTTTTGACAATTCTAAACTGTCGTAACTCTAAACTTTAAGGTTTGCACGTGAGTTCAACGCTGTGAATGACAAACCAAACACGTGGGTTTATTTAAAATATAAAATTACAGATTGAAGAAGAGAAAAATGGCAAATTTTATGGTAGAAATTTAGTTTTTCCTTTTGCTTCACAAACGTAAGCTGCTGTGCTTTATTCTCATATCAATGATGTATTCCATCATGTAGGGGCAATAATTCAATAGTAAGGGCAATAATTCAATAGACTGTGGGATAACCCAGTGTGCAGAAAAACGAAGTCACTTTGTTTATGATTACGTGGATAAATTACCCCCCCCCCCCGCGAGAGCTGTGACAACTGCTGATCCCGCCAATCCAACACCGATCCCCATTCAGAGATATCGGGACAGCAATGTCGTCACTTTCTTTCGTAAGTCTGGGGGATTCCCCTGTGGAAGTTATTATGGGCACGTCAACGTCACCTAACATGACGTGAGTGTTGAGGCATGCGCAGGTACCCGACAGTTACACCATAATATCTATTTACCACCCGGTCTATAAAATGTTACGCGAGGACACAGAGAGATTTGTCTTCCCAATGTATGAGTTACCACAGTGCAGGCCAGAAAAGTTGTACGGCTTTTTTTTCTTTTATCGATAACATCACTTTTAATGGGAGGAGATATCTCCAATTTAATTTCACAATTACACCTAATTCTTTGGAGCAAAGAAAAAAACAACAACAAAACAACTTAGCAGCATTCTTCCATCGCAGAATCTCCTTTGTCCGTTTTTCTGGGCCATGCCATGCACATTTTCTCCTTGAAAAACTGGCCTCTTAACAATTGGAAGATATACAGTAGTGATGATCTGAAAGTCCAGATACACTAAAATCGGATTAATGCAACATACCTGTAACATGCACTATAAATTGCTGCCACATAATATTTCTAAATTTTGCTGTTACCTGCGATGATTTCGACATGTCATACCCTAATAAACAGTTTCGATAAACACTATCATGCCACCACCACAGTCGCAAGTGAAAAAAAAAAAAGTTCACAGTGTTGTTTATAAGATTTGATGTAGAGAAGCTGCATGAAGTCGTGGATTTTCCCCCATATAAATCATCATGTCGTGAGAACTGAAAAAAAAAAAAGAATAAATAATGAATGAGAAGAAAAATTATCCAGGTGGATGAGCTGTGACAGTAAGAAAAACTGGGGCGAAATAATGAGCAATTTGGATCTGGATTTGATTGAAAAAATGCATTCAGAAATGGTTTGCATAAAATATACAAATAGACGAATCAATCGTTTGCTGTACGTTATAATTTCGTTGCTTTTGAAACAACACTGAGGACAGGTTAAAAATCCATTGGCTATACACTGTACTTACAAATCTAACAAGATTGGGCAACAACAACAAAAAAAAAAAGTTTATAAATGAAAGATTAAATTTTCCTGCTTTTTAATTTTTATTAATTATTAAAGTTAACCTGGGCACACATGTATGAACATTTGGGGAAGGGTGGGGGGGGGGTGGTAGGGTAATTTCAGCACTAGCCTACAACTGAAGTCAGGTGACCCAGAACACATTAGATGCCAGCCATGATACATAAAAATAATATTGTGCTCCGGTTGTCCTTTATCTAGAAATCGTCTCTTTGTCCTCGTCTTCATGTACAACATGTAGATAAGGAGAAGGAAGATTTAAATTGTGCATTTTATCATAGATTTACTCATTTTGAAATGCGAGTTTAGTTTGGTACTTAGAAAATTTGGTTTGATACGTTAGTTCTATTGTGTCTTTGTGTGTGTGTGTGTGTGTAATTTGTATTTATGTGTGTAGTTGTGTGTGTCGGTAGGTGTGAATGTGTATATTTTGTGTGAATGTGTGAAGTCTGTATGTATCTGTGTGTGTATGTATCTGTGTGTGTGTATCTGTGTGTGTATGCATGAGAGGTCAGGTCAGAAAAATCTGCTACTGGTAACATGTAATCCAGTACAACCTGTTTCATGAACTGGTACGCTAGCATGGTATCAGTGGGCGTGCACCTGTCGGTGCAAACGGCCAGGGCGGAGGAGGTTTCATCTAACAGAACGGCCACATGCTAGGGCACAATGTGACCCTCAGTACTTGAGTCCTTCACATTGGCCCCCGGTAGCGGTATGGTCATAGGCTTGTTTGCCTAAATCACAGACGAAGAATTGAGCAAACTTCCCGGACGCAGCTTCGAAGCTGGCGGCAGCAGGCCAGTGGTTGATTGGTAGGGCAGATGGCAATATACCGTCACTCTGGCCTGGATATCGTGACACAGAGCATCCACCAGTATTGGTGTTCTTTGGTTTGGGTCTTTCACCCTAGTCAATTGGGACTGCGAGGCTGTGGAGTAGCCTACAGCCAGCCGGTCAGGCAATATGACTGTCCCTCTGGCATCCTCCTGCACCTGGATACATTTCCAGTCGTCTTGACCCTGTCTTGCCACTTGGATAAGTTGTGTCCAGGCGAGAGAGTGAGTCTGATGTTTGCGCAGCTCTTTCTCACTAAAAACAAATTCTTTGCGCCAGTCTTAACACTCACCTCGTCTTCTTTCATCTTTGTCTCGTCTTCTTTCCTCTCAAAATTCCAACGGCGATGGGCGAGTGCGGTGGCAGCAGGTTTGGATAGACTGGAAGCTGTTATCACAGACCTACACGTTGGTGGCTGTGGGCTATGGTCGCTTCATCGTCGATTGAAGTGGAGGCGTGGGGAGGCAGCACCCACAGTAGCTGAGCAGCCTTATTTAAGGATAGCACTGCTCACCTCAACTGAGGAAGGGGCTAGAAAAGGTGCCCTAAAGAAAGCCCACTTCACATCACCCTGACTGGTATACCGCGACCAGTGGGGATCCCTTTTTGCGGTCGAAACAAAAAGAAATTCAGCTTACTCAGGCTAGGAGCCTGGAATATACGCACACTACAGGACAACTCAAACAACCCGGAAAGACGCACTGCACTTATTGCCATTGAGCTCAGCAGGTACAACCTGGACATAGTGGCACTCAGTGAGACCAGACTCCCTGATAGTGGCCAACTCAAAGAGCTCAGTGGTGGATACACCTTCTTCTGGAAAGGCAAGGGTGCAGTCGAACCGAGACAGCATGGTGTTGGGTTTGCAATTAAAAATGACCTTGTCAGAAACTTGCAGTCCATGCCAATTGAAATAAATGACAGGCTAATGACACTCAGGATCCCAGTTGGGAAAAGCCAGTCAGCCACCCTCATTAGCGCATATGCGCCCACCATGACAAACCCAGATGAAGCCAAAGACAAGTTCTATTCTGATCTAGAATCTGTCATATGCTCTGTCCCGGCAGCTGATAAGCTGATTCTCTTGGGGGACTTCAATGCTAGGGTTGGCTCAGAAATCTCAGCGTGGCCAAATGTTTTGGGCCCTCATGGAGTTGGTTCATGCAATAACAATGGGTTGCGCTTACTTACTTTGTGCGCTGAATTTGGATTCAATTCCTGCTGAGGTGTATGCCTTCGGTGGAGAAAAGCTTATTGAAAGGTTGACCGAGTTGTTCAATCATATGTTGAAAGCAGGGAAGCTGCCACAGGACTTCACAGATGCTTCAATCGTCCATCTGTACAAAAACAAAGGGGACAGCCAAGTCTGTGACAACCATCGGGGAATCTCTCTACTTTCAATTGCTGGCAAAATATTGGCAAGAATGCTTCTGAATCGCCTTCTTGATCACCTCTCGTCAAATGACTTGCTTCCCGAGAGCCAATGTGGCTTTCGTAAAGAGAGGGGAACGGCGGATATGATTTTTGCTGCCAGACACATTCAGGAAAAATGCATGGAACAAAATAAAGCGCTGTATATCACATTTGTTGACCTCACAAAAGCATTTGACACAGTGTGTCGTGAAGGCCTCTGGAAAATCTTGGCGAAATTTGGGTGTCCACCCGAATTCATCACAATAGTGCGCCAGTTTCATGATGGCATGCAAGCTGCAGTCAAAAGCAACGGCAGTGTTTCAGAGCCCTTTGCTGTCACAAATGGGGTAAAACAGGGTTGTGTCTTAGCCCCAACTCTGTTCAGCATCATGTTCTCTGCAATGCTACAAGAAGCCTTTAGCTCTCCTCCTCAAGGGGTAAGCATCAAGTTCCGAACTGATGGCAGTCTATTCAACCTCAGGAGACTTCAGGCAAAAACCAAAACCAAAAGTATTCAAGTCTGTGACCTACTATTTGCTGATGATTGTGCACTTCTGGCACACGATGAGGATAGCATGCAAAACTGTGTTGATAAGTTCTCTAGTGCCTGTGACAACTTTGGCCTCACAATAAGCACAAAGAAGACGGAAGTGCTCCATCAGCCTACTCCAGACGACAAGTATTCTGTGACCCCAAATATCAAAGTCCATGACTGTCAGAATCAAATACGGTCAAGGGGAAATAACTTAATTTAATACAACCTGAAGTAGGATATCCAGATTAATTTCCCTTGCCTTAGAGTAAAATTTAACTTTTGTGAAAACCCAAAATATCTATTAGAGTGGCCTTAAAGAATTGTCGTCTGCTGTGTCAATTTTTAACTTTTAATAAATTTGCATAGACGAAGTTAACATCCACGTCTAGAAATCTTCGTGGATTGATAAGAATAAGAAAACATATATATTGGGAGGTAGGAACGAGTTAAATAAAAGCCAGTAGGGCTTAGACGAAAGATTAGCGCCCCAGTTTTACTTTCCTAAGGGGATTATATTTCCTCTTGCTTCAACGCGTAGTAAATCGTGCTGCTTGCAGAGCGGGCTGGCGGCACTAGTTATTCATTCCATGCCAGACTTCCGTGGGTGATGGTCTCAGCGTCGATTCTGCTTGAATGAATCAATTTATTATGAACAGCATGGCTCGACGAATGTCTTGTCACTAATCCATGGCTCATTGAATATGACACCGCCTTTATCTACTGTTTCTGACCTTAGCGCCAGAACAATCGTAAGTAAGATCTGACCGAGGCTCGTGATGTTTTGACAGTGAATAGGAGGCGAAAGCATGACAGTTATCCAGTAGGAGTATTGATCACTTGATGCATAGATCTACCAGGAGTGCTTGCTGAACATTGCAAGATGCTAAATACATAGACTAGATCTAGCTGTGAATTCTAGAATTGCAACTCGTACTAATGTGTGAATCATATAATTGTAATTGAATTGTCTGGGTGAGGCTGGGAGTTGCCAGTCCATCCTTAATCTAAATCTAGATATAGGCCTATCTAGAGTCTATATAGATCTAATATTTAACTGTGCCGACGTCACTTCGACGGGCAAGATGTAGACCTATAACTTTGGATCTAAATATCTGAGATGACCTTATGTCTCCAGAGGCTAGACTCTATACTAGTCTAGTATATTGATTGCCATACAATAAGCAGACCAGATTTTAGAGATATATAATTAGTATTTAGATAATTAGCAAGAACAGAAGTTAAATGATTTTGTAGGAAACCTAGAGCTAGACTTGTAATGACGTATTTATTGATTATGAAATTGATGCTGCTGATATTTATCATTACTACATATTAGATCTCTAGTCGAAATTGTTAGTAAACTTAACGTAATAAAATGTGGCCCTGCAGGCCCTATTATTGAAATTTATCCACTTCGTTCCTTGGTACTTGGCATGGGTCTGCAAGTTAATAATTAAATATAATATTACTAGCTCTATTAAAAATATGCAGTCGAACAACACCCCCAACACACCATTACGATAACAAGGAAATCCATTCATTACAATTGGAGTGCACACCCTTCCTTGAATCCGTAACAATGACAGTCTTCTGAAGGTGTCGGAGAACTTCACCTATCTTGGTAGTACACTGTCTTCCGCGGCTCGTCTTGATACTGAAATTCTCTCAAGAATCAGCAAAGCCAGCTCTGCATTTGGCAGGCTTCGAAAGAGAGTGTGGGATGTTGCTGGCATTCGCACAGACACTAAGCTGAAAGTGTACAATGCTGTGGTCCTTCCCACCCTACTCTATGGGGCTGAAACCTGGACAGTGTACCAATCGCATGCCAGAAAGCTAAATCACTTTCATCTGGCCTGCCTTAGAAAGATCCTAAGGATCAAATGGCAGATAAAATTCCAGACACTGAGGTCCTCAATCGTGCCAAGGAATTGAGTATCTTCTGCCACCTGAAAAAAATTCAGCTACGTTGGGCAGGACATGTCAGAATGCCCGACTCCAGACTCCCTAAGCAAATCTTCTTCTCCGAGCTCTCCAATGGAACGAGGAATGTTGGGGCCCCAAAGAGACGTTACAAAGATACTCTCAAGCAATCACTGAAGGCCTTTGCCATTGATGTGAGTGAGTGGGGAAAGCTCTCGCTTGATCGTGCAAATTGGAGGGCGGCCCTTACCAGAGGCAGTAAAGCATGGGAAGCTGACAGAGTCCAGCAGGCTATCAAAAAAAGAGAACGGCGCAAGAAAAGGCCCAGTGGTACTGAACCAACGGAGCACTCTTGTCATTTATGCGGAAGGGTCTGCAGGGCAAAAATAGGACTTATCAGTCACATGAGAAGCCATAAGTCATGAAAGAACTGTCTTTCCATTCTGTCCTCTGTGTCCTTTAGTTCTCTTTATTGTCCATGTGTTGAAATTCTCAACAATTTCTGTTCTTTATTCCTCTGGTGTTGTTAAGGTCATCATCATACCTGATGGACGAACTATTATGTATGTGTATCTGTGTGTGTATGTGTGTGTGTTGATGTGTGTGCTATGCAAACATTGGATATGCTGTCGAGATGTAAATGTTTATGCTCTATGTGGGTTTCTTAATTTTTTTTCTTTTCCAATGTGTGAATTTCTCTTTGTCTGGCAAAACTGTCACCTAGCTGTGTTTACACATGGTTTACACATACCATATGAATGATAATGTTTTTAAAATAGATAAAACGCAGATAAAAAAGATCGATACTTTGGTCACATGTGGAACCTGTGCAAAACACTGGCACATTTCATTTGACTGGAACTGAAAGTGGCGGGGGAATAAAAACAAAACGTGTGTCAACTTGTTCTGGCACACATTGTAATGTTGTGTTGTGCTGAGAGATCATGAAGTTGTGTAGGAATATAATGGGTGCATGACGGCAACTGATTTAGCTCCCTTTTTGTTTGGGAAATCCCAACCCTTTATAAGCCAGTGATAAGGAAATGACGTGATGTTAGATGATAAATCACATTTTTATGGAGGATTCAACAAAAAATGTCTGTGGAGGAAAATTAATGAAAAAAAAATACATGTGGCAGTAACGACACGACGAGGCAAACGCGCATACAAATATTGTGTGAGATCCGTTGATGCGGGACAAACATTATTAATAAATTATTAATAAAATGCACAGAGTAAACAAAATTATTGATTGCGACATAGTAATGACGTGTTTATGTTCATTGCTGATCAACTTACGAATAATCTACAAGATATACTAGCATCATTGTCATGTCCAAATTATCGGGATCAGCTCATTCCAAATTTCTTTTTCCGGTATCAATGGATCTCAGAGTTTTGTGCATGTCTTTGTCCACTCAAGTCATAACGGAAGTTTATTTTTTTCATTACACCACCCCCCCCCCCCCCCCCCCCCCCGTGAAGTCAGTGTGTTAAAAAAAGGACAATTTTTATTATTATTTCATTATTTTTTTTATAGTACGGCGCCTTTCCTGTTGGTCACGTGTTATGATTTCTTATGGTCTGACAGACTTCTGTATACATATGCACACACATACACATACACAGCCAGACACAACACGCACACAGGACTGAGGGCTCAACTCTCAAATGTCTTTTGTTTTTTCTCGGGAACGAGAAGGATGACGTCACACCTCATGACAAACTTGTCGTTAACTTCACAATAAATAGATGAAATAGTCGACGAAATATCTGTTATGACGTCATGAAATCGCCTAACTGACTGCAAGTTAATTGTAAAAACGGTTTTATGTGAGATCTAGTAGGTATTCTGATCAATCCTGGGATTCATACATGGATCTTTTGTGTTTTATTACGTGTGGTGGGAACAGAGGAAAAAATACCACAGCAAATACATGATGTGTTTTGTTTTTTGTCAAGTTTTTATTTAGGTTATCGATACCATTCGTATTTGTCCACAGATCTCCACTTGACCTATGGGATAAAACTGAGCCAAACTGCTCCCTGCAGGAAGACATGTCAAAATGTCTGACCAAAGTGACCATCGATCCATGAGGATGGACAACAAACCTCCCAGCTCAGGTCCAGAGCCAACACAGGGGAGTAGAAAGAGGAGGAGGGAGGATGGGAAAGATGTCTCTGATGATGGAAAGAAATGTAAAACAGGTAAATAACAAACATAAAAATCAATAACAAAACATCTTTAGATCATAGAGCATTTCTAAATCGACACAGACCAGAAATTCAGAAGAAACTAAAAAAAAAAACATTTATCTATTCGTGAGAAACTGAATAATACCACTCCCAGCCAACCACCCCCCCCCACCTCCCCAACCTGAAAAAAATGTGACCTTTGTTCACTCTTAGTTCAGCCACTTTCATTAAAATGTTTTCGTTTTCAATCTGAACGGCAAGAGATTGTCTTTTCAAGAACTCAGAATGTTGATCAAGTCTGAGATCACGTGTCAAACTAAATTTCACATACGCCATTTCTAAACATTTTAACTCTATTTCCCCTGACTTTCCCTCCACGTCCACGCCAACCTCCGCCAACCAGCTGGCCTTTAACTTTTATATGTAGTCTATCTATCTCATCTGTCTATGTTCACATTTCTATACTCTAATTAATACTTTCATTCTATTTCTGTCTGAATTTAGTATTTGTCATGGGCGCCTGTCAAGAGCAGCTGACCTCTGACCCCAGCTCCACCATTGCAAGTAAAGATGGCGGATCAAAAGATGTCGAGAACATTAAGGAGAACAAAGATCTGAATTCAGTAAGTTTGAAGTAGGAACTAGATTTGGGCTCTCAATTCCTTTGGCTGACTTTCTATAATTTGAAGCATATTATCGTCTTTTCCTTTTTAATACGTGGTTGTGATTCTATTCCCAAATATTATGTAAATAATATGTACACATTAACCCTGTGTCTCTGATTGTCTGCCTGTATGTCTCCCTGTCTTGTTTGTGTACTTGTCTACCTGCTTACCTGTCTGTTTATCCAAACTGCAATTTTTCTTTGTCTGATTTTGTGAGCTGCAATCGAGGAAGAAAAGCTGTAAAAAACAATACCGGTCAGAAAATATTACTAAATGTTGTCAACTGGCCAACCATAGACTTACATCTACCCCTGACATTCCACGTGGCCAAAATAATCACCCAGTAACAACAAAACAGATAAACATATCGATTCTAGAACTGGTGCCAGAGAGTATAGATATATAGAGAGGGTTCACTTCCGCCAAAACGCGAAACTGGGTCAGCGCCGCTAAAATGAGGTCGCTGTGGTAAACATGAACAGCTGTGCATAGATTACTATGGCGAACCCGCATTGCCGCTGGAGTTCTGCAGTAATATTGCATGAATTCTTCAGTAAAACTACCCGAGCTTAATTTTTTTATCATCCAAATTGATTTAGAAAAGTAATGAGGAAATCATTCCGGTGTTTCACAAATGTTTGATCGCATCTTTAGACGGAATCTAGCCATAATCCGGGTCAAGAATTTCACGCCCTGACTTTTCACATTGTGAGCTAACTCAAAATCGCGATCGTATTCAAAACTAGATATAATTGGAGAACCTTGAGGTCAATATTCTGTCTAGCTCTTTATAAGAGCTTTCCTTCTATGATTCTAACAGAAAAAATACATGCACACGGTTTCAAAACTTGGGTCTTGAGTCTATCGAGTTAGATCTAGATCTAGCTTAGAGATCTAGATCTAATTACAGGATGATATGCACAGGCCTAGAATAAGATTAATTTTACACCTAGATCGATATCAACCACTTATTCTATGTTTAATTTATATCATACATGTACAATTATACTAAAAAGTATTTCATTAAGATTATTTATGTTCACCTTTCTGATGCATTTTCTAAAACTAAAAGTAATGATGCTATAGCTTAAAAAGGAAGAAGCAACACTGTGCTTACAAGTTGCTGTTACTATGGGAAAGAGAGAAAGAGTGTTCTACTCTTCTCTGCCTCTTCCCTGTTCATCAAAAGATGGTTAACAATATCATAATAATAACAAGATTAATAACACGACCGGGCCCCACCCCTCCAAGAATATAATATAAGTAAGTTGTGGTGACTCATAATATTTTGTCCTTAGTTATGTTTGGTTTAGGCTACAAGTGGTGGGTAATCAATCCAAGATGAGATGATCTAGATAAGAAGCCTGAACAGCATATTCTTTACAATTAATGTAGTATACATTTTGAGGCCTGCTGCTCTGGAGAAGGTGGAGGGTATGCCATGAAGAAGAATGCATGCTATCTTGACATTTTATTTATTTATTTATTTTATTGACGTTCCTCAACCACCCTCTAAATTAACGCCACCCTCTGCACACCCCAAAATGAGCATGTGACAATTTACAAGCCGAACACAATGGCAAAATTTACATCTCCATGCTCCAGCTTAATGAATGCACATGCACCTTTTAAAGCATCCGCAATGCAGACCGCACATTTATTTCGGAGAAAAGCTTCGACAGATGAAAGGAAAGAGGGCCTGGTTCACCATCAGCTTCTCTGCAAACAATATTGGTTGTTGGCAGCAGCTGAAAGCTTCAATACCCCTCCGTGTCTCCGCAACTCCGGGTTGAGGAGTCAGCTTATTGTAAAAATAATGGAGCCTGCAGAAAGCATGCATCTCCTTGGCCTGTCAGAGCAGGCCTTCAGAAACGACGATCTTCAGTACCTTGTCAATTACAATCAATAGCATGCAGAGGCTACAAGTTCACAACGCACAAAGTTCACAGGAGAGCACTTTGTGACGTGAAAGGAAGGCAATTAGTCTTCAAACACCTACCGCCTAAGTCCAGCTAGGGAATACTAGGTTTAACACGATCTATGACAAAATAAAAAGCTAGAAGCCTGGATTTAGGTGGGATACTTTCGATTCATGTAATCATACTGTCGATCCATTGAGATCTAGATCTACGCTGTACTGCCATTAGGCCCAGAAATTTGAAATCAGCACCTCGCGAAAATGCTATTTCATGTGGTTTATTTTATTTGAAAAGAGCAATCTGTATCATAAAGAACGTGAGCATCAACCTACTGGGGTTTCTTCACAGTTTGGGGTTGATTGAAAGTGTAAGAAGCCGCCAGTTTACTAAGTTTATACCACGGAGTTTGCTCTTTCTCCCACTGAAAATACCTACACGTGGTTTTGTTTACCACAGCGACCTACATTTAGCCCGCTCGCCGGCTGGTTCGCGGCGCCCCCCGTGTCTCGCAGTGCAAAGCGGCCGACAGTGAACCCTATATCTATACTCTCTGCTGGTGATAAGGCGGACGTTGTTGTATGCCACTTTGGTTGTCCTGTAGCAATGATACTGTGTTCAGATAAAAAGAAATATTAATGATAAGATTATGTGCTGATGTTGTAGTGGCAGTGAGATATTGTAAGTTGTAAGTGTAAGTACCCTCATGGTAAAATTATTTGTTGTTGTGGCGGTGAGGATAAGGTTATTTCCACTTACATGTCGTGTAGCAGTTGTTGTGATACATAGATTATTATGTCACGGTAGTGAGGTTAAATTGACTCACCAGTGACATATATATACATTATGTGTTATTATTTTGTTCATGTCTTGGTAGGAAGGTCATTTGTAGTTGTGGCAATGTAAAAGACTGAAAAAGAAAGAGGCAACTGACTGTCCTTGTCATTTCTTTTTGTCTTTTTTCTTCTTATCATGGAAGTTTACTTAAATGAAATGAACCAACTCTTTTCCACGATTATAAAAATATTAGTTGAATTTTCACTGAGGTTTTCTGAAACACCACTTAATTTTTTTTTTTTTAATTTACTATTTGTTGTGAAAGAAATCTGGCACATCCGAACTAACCGTCACCAGTTATGCTCACATTTGCTGATCGAGTTTTGTCAACTATGTAGTCGATTATTACGATTATTGCCGAATACTTGAATTTTTAATCATGGCAATCGATATCCTATTTTAAAATTCACATCGGGAATCGGTTAAACCTAAAACTTTCTGTCTTCTTGTGGAATGAAAATATCATGAAGTTCTATCAGTTTGCAAACATGACTTTTCTCAAATTATTATTATCATTATCATTTTTTATTTTTATGATCTATTATTATTTATATTTATATTTGCTGTCATAATAATTATTTTGTTTTCACCTAAGATCCATTTTCTCGAAAAACCAAATGTTTACAATACATTAAGGAGCATTTTTTAAAGAGAACGGGCATGTGAAGAAGACAAGATAGACCGTGTCAGAAACGAATTACTTAAGTACAAATATTTCGTCCGATATAAAGTTATGTAATCCATTACGTCTTTTTGCAGGATTTGTAATTTTCAAATGTTCGCACTGCAAAGTCAAGTAAATATATTGTTGATGGACAACTGGTGCACTAACTTGTCATCTCTATTTTACTGTCACTCATGAGAAAATGATCAGTTATTATTATGACCGCCTTCAATATTTTTTCATTCATCTGCTCAGAGGAGGATTAACCATTTTTTCTTTTTAAGATTTTTAAAATATTTTTTAAAAGCAATTAAAAATTATTAGTACCGTTATATTCGATTCCAAGAGTCTATGGGATGTAGAAATCTAAGAGAGGATGAGCAATCGGTCTTGAATGCTTTTCCTGTAGTCGCCCAGCAGTAATCAGGGCTTTCGATCCAACATTTCTTCAAGAATAAACACAGGAAACATTTGACGAGGAAGCTTTTCAAATAACAATAGTTTGACCAGACTGGCAAGAGATAATCCTGTCGTGTTGCGGATTTGTGAAAGGTGACTTCACAGACAATGTATACAGTGTAAATGGTTCAACGTGCAGAGGATATAGCCGTGTCGAGTCGTTTTGTTCCGCTGCTCATAAGGTGGCCGCCGTGGCTACTGTGGATGACAAGATGGCGGCGCTCTGTAGTTGGAACTTCTGCTGCATTCTGCAAACAGTTCTGGGTTATGACAGGTGAGTTGTTTTGGTTATAATTATGTATCTGTTACGATTTACTTTTAGATCTAAACTATTGCCAAATGAAATGTTTTTGCTGCCATTTTGTTTGCAAATTTGCCCTAGATTTATAGCAGGGATGCCAGTCTTCCGTTATTTTCCGTTTTTTCCGTTAATTTTGTCCTGAAAAAAAAATTCCCTTACAAAAAAAAAATTTTTAAAAAAGGAAAAATTTAGAAAAATACGGCGAAAATTGGTGCGACACCGGGCAATACGAAAGAAAAACCACCTATTTTTAGATCAGCCTATTATGCGCATGCGCCAGGCACGGATGTTTACAAAATTGTCTTTCCAAGCAGCGATGGGCAATTCTTGGGTAGGTATTTTTGACGGTCGCATTTCCTCCGCGCAATTTTTCAGTTAAAAATCATTCAGTCCACTGGCATCCCTGTTATAGCTGCTCTACAGGATAAATAGATATAACGTGTTACTGCTTTCGTGGATTTGAGGTGAGAAGCGGGTGTGTGTGATGGAGGGAGGGGGAGGGGTGCACTAGATTTGTGCAATAAAAAAAATTCACTATGCTCAGCCTGGGCTTTCTCTACGATAGTGATATCGTCATGTATTTAAGCAGTATTACACCATAGTCTAGAGCTTAGGTATACCATTGGCAGACTGAACCAGTCTAGACCATATGGCATATCTATGACGAACCAAGTATCTAATGGGGCACTAGATCTAAATCTGCATCTCGTCTAGATCTGGAAAGATCTTTGATCGGGAATTAAGAAATTAATGGCTTACGGTTTAGGATTGAGCGGATGGGGAGAGGGGTGAGGTGTCACAGCTGGAGTTTATAATGTTGTGATTAGGTGAGGGATGTGAACAACATTACAGATAGGACACTGAAATTACCACCATTTTGTAACACGCAGGGAGAAAAAGAGGGGGGGGGGCGCTTGGAGGGAGTTGCCAGTCATTGAATCAAATGTCTGGCAAATCTGTAGTTCTTAGAATTTCCAGATGAAACATTTGCCGGTGTGATTTGATGAAATCTAAATGTTTTATATTGAAGATTTCAAAATGATAGTTTTTAACCATTTAACTGTTGGTCCAGAGTTGTCCAGTGAAATGAATGCCCTAAACTGTCCATCAGAAACAGATAATTGATTAATTCCTTCTGACATGTAATTTGAATGAATATAAAATATGAATGAAAGAAGAATCAATGGCAGTTTTAGGTCATGTATCCATAGACAGCAAATCTAACTCTTTACTGTCATAGTGACATCTTGTTGCTCTGCCCTGTTAGAATATTCTAGACTGTTATCTAGACAGCCCTATGACGCAAATGTGAGGTACAACCAATAAGTGTGCAGTAATCAGCTGTTTTCTCTGACAAACTATTAGTAAAATGTTATCTTTTGTTACAATCTAATACAAATTCTCTGGAAGTGAAAAATTTGGAACATTAAATCAAGACATGACAGTTGTGCAAAACATTTGGATTGGAAATTGCTGATAGGTACAGAAATCTTTCTCATTTAAATTTCAAACTGCAATACAAGAAAGAAAAAATGTTATTTGAAAGTGTATACATTTCAGAATGATAGACAGCTTTTCTCATTCTCACTTTTACAGAGAGTATCCGTGTTTCTACCACAGTGGAGAACATAAAGTATTCTTTGTGCTGCTGGACTGAATAGGTTTTTGGTCAGGATGAGTACCAGAATTTTCTATATTTTATCTGTTATTCATTTTGATGCATTAACAAAGCAAACAGTGGAATATCGGACATATTGTGGTACTGATACATTTTGAAGCCCACATTTCATTTCAAGTTTTAGACAACAAAAATCGTTGTCATTAATATCGTTTATTTCAGACAACTTTTGTGATACAGAAAATGGGAGAGATCTAGTGAGTTTTTACTGATCCTACTTTAATATGTTGTTTTCTCCTTCAAAAACTTACAGTTGGTGCCATTACTACTACTACAATGATCTTGCACCAATTTTGATTCAGTCTTCTATGGTGGCGCATTATTGTGTGCGGGACTTGTAGTGAACAGCAAGACGTCACGGGCTAATAGCTTGGCTGGCAGAGCCAGTTAGGGCCCGGGCCGGAGTAAGACCTTTAGAGGCCCTAAGCACTTACAGGATTTTGATGCCCCCATAGACTGGAGATCTCATTCAAAATATAATCACAAATTGCACAGGGAAAAATAATAATAATAGTAATAATAAAACGAGTCGTGTACGCCAGCAAAAACTTAATTTTCTTTTTTTACTTATTGCTGGGACCTCTGTTTGTGGACCCTGGTTCAGCTGCACCGTTTGTAGTTTTGCACCATATGGTCCATGGTAAACCCTGCAATGAAAATGTTCTGTGACCTCTTCCCCCCCCCCCCCTCTCCCCCCATGCCCTAAGCAGGTGCTTATTTAGCTTAATGGTTAATCCAGCCCTAGTTAGGACACAAACTGTGCATTTGGTGGTAAAGACAACAATCTTGGCACAGGCTGTAGGCCTAATAGATGAGCATTTTAATTATTATGCATAGTTTTTACATGATAGGCGTTAACCTTTGAGCCGACGGCCATTTTACAGGGGTATTGAACAGCGACGCATTGTGCAGATTATCCAAATATCACAACTGAAATCAGAAAAGGGGCTTACCTCGCATTTGTTGTCTGCTCTTACTCTATAAAGTCCTTGTGCTTATTTTATCCATGTAGTTCTGTCTTTACCTTAACTTTCAGGCCCGTTCAAGCAGTTGTCTAGTCCTTCCTTCATCCACTTATTGTCTCTAGAGTGTATTCATTCAGACATCTGAATACACACTTTCTGCCATTTTTATGTGTAAACTGTGTTTCGGGAAACAAGAAAAGATGCTTTCATTTTCAATTCATTGGGACACCATAACTCTTACTGACGTAGTCTACTGGATACAAAATGGTCAGGGCATACAACATAATTCTTTCCATCTGATGAGCTGGTACTGGTAGTGCTAGGTCACACCTTCTTCGCTCACCCGTCTCCTCTGTTTAACTGTGAATCTTGCTCGATAGTTGTGTTTTCTTCCTGTCACTTGTGAGAATCAGAGATAGATCATTGAGAAACAATGTCAGTTCTTGTTCTTCGTTCGGTTTGTACAGCCAAACACCAGGTCTACACATAGACATGAAATGGGTAAATGTACAAGTGTACGCGTTAATCGGCAAGTTTTTAATACCTATTGGCTTCATTAGCCAGAACAGAAATCTGGTACAGTGTTACTTTAAGCAGCCTGTCACGCACAATGGTTTTATTTTGTTGAAAATGGTTTTTAAAACAAAATTACACCACGATTTCACAGCGAAAACATACCAGTTACAGGGTTCTGTCGCTGTTTTTCTTGTTGCTGTTACTGCCCTCAAACATTCTAAACACTGCAAGATTATTTCCTGGATTGGGCCATCAACGAAAGAAAGTGTCAGACATTTCTGCATAATAAAACAGTTTCCGTGCCATTTTTCTACACTCAAAGACAAACGTAACGACCGCTATGTGAAACTTGTCAGCCATCCTGAATTTGTGTTTGTCTTCCAGTCAATGTTTGTATTTTATGTAAATTCTTTACAACACCATAATTGCTTATTTTGAGGCGTAAAAAGCATTTTAGAAAAGTTATTCCTTTATACAACGTCCATTGGGGAGTTAATCTCAAATATACGTCAGTCATCTTGAAGTTTTGGTGTGTGTGTTTGTTGGGTCACTATAAAGTGTCGCTGTGGAAAGTTGCTGGTGGTCTATTTTCACCACACATCAGCGCGCTGCAATATGATTGGATGGTCTGTGGAGATATAGCTGCTAGCAACAGATGGCTGTCAACGTGTTGGATTAAACAATTGATGCATTGATAAAGATATCTTTAGCCTATGAACCCACTTATGTTTGTAATGGAACTTTGCACTTTTACACTGCTGTTACCTCAACATGTTAAGAACGAGACTTGAATGCTTCACAGCAAAAAAGCAAAAACTAACATGTAGCAAAAAGTGTATAATAATGTTCCAAAGCTCAGTGTAAAAACAAATGATTAAAACAACAACAAAAGAATAAAAATAAATTGGAAAACAATTGAAAATGGAATAATTCTTTTGGATGTATTGTGTGTCCTTTTTAAAAAATGTCTTTGACCCCCCCCCCCCCCCCAACACACACACCATGCTGCCGACCCACATTTTTCTTGAAAGTAAAGAAAACTGCATTTACTTTACTCCAATTATTCACTGCATTATGATTAGATAAATGGAAGGGACAAGGTCGTGATCCCGAACATCTTGACGATATTTTGATGACGCTACGCCACGTGTGCGATGTTGTGCATTGTGTAAACTTGGCGGTGTCACCGTTTTACGCATCCACACAAACAACTCTCGTTATCTGAGATCTTTCAGAGAGATTCTGAGAAATCTCATTTTGTATTTTTTGAAGTCCTCTATTGACACAAGACGTTTCGTGGTTTTACCAACATTTGTACAATTCATATACCCCTTTGTCCAATCTGACTTCATTAAACGACCTACATGGTATTTTGCTATTTGTCTCACTTGGCACTTTGTTAATTTTTTTACCTTTAAACAAACAGTTATGGCTTCAAATGTGATGCTGAATCAGAATTAGTTTCTGAATAAAACTCGGACACACAGACAGACAACTCCCATCTGTGTATTATTTATTGTAGATAGACTAGCAGAGATATCCAGCGTTGCCAGGCATAAACCTGCACCCCCCCTCTCTCCTTCCCCCTTCCCCCTCCCTCCCCTTTTATGATATTTTATGGCACCAATTTTGATTCTTTTTCCCATGGTACAAATGTGTAATGAACAGTGAGACGCGGTGGGCAAAATGGCGTCATTGGACTGTGGTTTACAATATAACAATGCGACTGCCAAATGCTAAACAAAACAAAATGTGACATTAATACTGTCACTATCTGCCTTAGACCTAATAGTTTGTAGCTGTAATTTTATTCAGTGGCGGAATTGTCTGCTATCTGAGATTAGATTTGATATAATACCCGTGTCCTTGATTGGTCAAGAGCAGTTCAAGAGCAGTCCCGCGGACAGTCCTCCTTCAGTAGTATAGATAATGGTACATACAGATAGATAATAATACATGTATAATACATGCATCTTTCAGTGCCGCTTAAGATAACTATTTTCAAAACCCTCTAACCATCAACGCGTGTCTCTGAACAAACAAAATGAACATGCAATGATGACTCAGAAATGTTTACAAATCCTATCAAAAATGTCCATAATGATCTCTTTGGCACTTAAATATTGTCAGGTGATGCAAAAGTTGGTGTCACAAAAAAGTTGAATCAAACAGAAATCAAAATGCAAATTTTACTGTTTGGTACACAAAGGTCATGTCTTCTATTTCCTGTCATATTCAATTTGTATTTGAGAAGTGTCGACCTTTCGTTGTCAATAAAATTTTAATTATTTCCTTTTTTTGAATTCGCAGCCAGAGATAGTCTACCAAAGCACACCAGTTCAACATCCTCCCTTCATATCAACATTTGTATGGTTTCTGTTTCATTATCTCCCCTGAGCTGTCAATGGTCAGAATGAACTTCCATCTCCAAAGACAAAATGATCCGGCATGGAAATATTGTCTCTATCAACTGCAAGGATACATCACATGCAGTACAGCTACATAATCCGGCATGTCAATGTATGTCAATGGTCAGAATGAACTTCCATCTCCAAAGACAAAATGATCCGGCATGGAAATATTGTCTCTATCAACTACAAGGATACATCACATGCAGTACAGCTACATAATCCAACATGTCAGTGTATGTCAATGGTCAGAATGAACTTCCATCTCCAAAGACAAAATGATCCGGCATGGAAATATTGTCTCTATCAACTGCAAGGATACATCACATGCAGTACAGCTACATAATCCGGCATGTCAATGTATGTCAATGGTCAGAATGAACTTCCATCTCCAAAGACAAAATGATCCGGCATGGAAATATTGTCTCTATCAACTACAAGGATACATCACATGCAGTACAGCTACATAATCCAGCATGTCAATGTATGTCAATGGTCAGAATGAACTTCCATCTCCAAAGACAAAATGATCCGGCATGGAAATATTGTCTCTATCAACTACAAGGATACATCACATGCAGTACAGCTACATAATCCAACATGTCAATGTATGTCAGTCAGATGGAAAAAACAACACAAATAAAGGAGGAGAACAGCAAGAATGTTCAAGAATGTCTACAGCAAGATGTGTTTGGTTGTTCAGTCTATTAGCTGAGATAAAGTTTTGTTAACAGATTTCACATTCAGTCTTGTTATGTTTTTGTTTTTAATCTGATTTGCAGTAGATGTGGTTGTAGCAGCAGTAGTAATGTGTTTAGTAGTGGTCTGCTGTACCTATAGTGGTAGATATGGTTTGTGTGTTATCAGTGGCGAAAGAAATTGTTACTGTTACAGAAGAACAAATAATCATGTTGATGACCTCAAGTGACAAAGGTTAACCACATGTAGGTCAGCATGACATGAAACCAATCAGTCGGAGCGGCCATGTCAGAGACTGTCATTATGACTGACCACGAGTTCAGACATCAGACTTACATTATCCCTAATTGTCTATTTATGTCCCAGGCCTATCACAAGAACAAAGACGACCATCTGGCACTGAAGGATGACTTAGAAACTGAGAGACTGGAGCCACAGAATGCAGAGGTCAGAAAACAGAAGGAGAGATTGCAGACAGACAAGATGGAGGTCCCTGTAGGAGTGGTTGACCAGAAGGCATCAGATGGAGTCTCGGTAGCTGGTGAGTGGAATGTTGGGATATCACTGGACAATATGGGGTCTCGGTAGCTGGTGAGTGGAATGTTGGGATATCACTGGACAATGTGGTTTCTCGGTAGCTGGTGAGTGAAATGTTGGGATATCACTGGACAATGTGGTGTCTCGGTAGCTGGTGAGTGAAATGTTGGGATATCACTGGACAATGTTGGGTCTCGGTAGCTGGTGAGTGGAATGTTGGGATATCACTGGACAATGTTGGGTCTCGGTAGCTTATGAGTTGAATGTTGGGATATCATTGGACAATGTTGTGTCTCGGTAGCTGGTGAGTGGAATGTTGGGATATCACTGGGCAATGTGTGGTCTCGGCAGCTGGTGAGTGGAAGGTTGGGATATCATTGGACAATGTTGTGTCTCGGTGGCTGGTGAGTGGAATGTTGGGATACCACTGGACAATGTGGTGTCTCGGTAGCTGGTGAGTGGAATGTTGGGATATCACTGGACAATGTAGGGCCTAGGTAGCTGCTGACTGCAATGTTGGGATATCACTGGACAATGTAGGGTCTCGGTAGCTGATAAGTGCAATGTTGGGATATCACTGGACAATGTGGGGTCTCGGTAGCTGGTGAGTGGAATGTTGGGATATCACTGGACAATGTGGGGTCTCGGTAGCTGATGAATGTAATGTTGGGATATCACTGGACAATGTTGGGTCTCGGTGGCTGGTGAGTGGAATGTTGGGATATCACTGGATAATGTTGTGTCTCGGTGGCTGGTGAGTGGAATGTTGGGATATCACTGGACAATGTGGGGTCTCGGTAGCTGGTGAGTGGAAGTTTGGGATATCACTGGACAATGTAGGGCCTAGGTAGCTGGTGAGTGGAATGTTGGGATATCACTGGTCAGTGTGGGGTCTCAGTAGGTGGTGAGTGGAATGGTGGGATATCACTGGACAATGTGGGGTCTTGGTAGCTGGTGAGTGGAATGTTGGGATATCACTGGACAATGTTAGGTCTCGGTAGCTGGTGAGTGGAATGTTGGGATGTCACTGGACAATGTGGGGTCTCGGTAGGTGGTGAGTGGAATGTCGGGATATCACTGGACAATGTGGGGTCTCGGTAGCTGGTGAGTGGAATGTTGGGATGTCACTGGACAATATTAGGTCTCGGTAGCTGATGAGTGGAATGTTGGGATATCACTGGACACTGTGGGTTCTCGGTAGCTGGTGAGTGGAATGTCGAGATATCACTGGACAATGTGGGATCGCGTTAGCTGGTGAGTGGAATGTAGGGATGTCACTGGACAATGTTGTGTCTTGGTGGCTGGTGGGTGGAATATTGGGATATCACTGGACACTGTGGGTTCTCGGTAGCTGGTGAGTGGAATGTTGGGATATCACTGGACAATGTGGAGTCTCGGTAGCTGGTGAGTGGAATGTTGGGATATCACTGGACAGTGTTGGTTCTCGGTAGCTGGTGAGTGGAATTTTAGGAGGTCACTGGACAATGTTGGGTCTCGGTAGCTGATGAGTGGAATGTTGGGATATCACTGGACAATGTTGTGTCATGGTGGCTGGTGAGTGGAATATTGGGATATCACTGGACACTGTGGGTTCTCGGTAGCTGGTGAGTGGAATGTTGACATATCACAGGACAATGTGGGGTCTCAGTTGCTGGTGAGTGGAATTTTTGGATATCACTGGACAATGTTGGGTCTCGGTAGCTTGTGAGTGGAATGTTGGGATATCACTGGACAATGTTGGGTCTTGGTGGCTGGTGAGTGGAATGTTGGGATATTACTGGACACTGTGGGGTCTCGGTAGCTGGTGAGTGGAATGTTGGGACATCACTGGACAATGTTGGGTCTCGATAGCTGGTGAGAGGAATGTTGGGATATTACAGGACAGTGTGGGGTCTCTTTAGCCGGTGAGTGGAATGTTGGGATATCACTGCACAGTGTGGGGTCTCGGTAGCTGGTGAGTGGAATGTTGGGATATCACTGGACAATGTGGGGTCTCGGTAGCTAGTGAAAGGAATGTTGGGATATCACTGGACACTGTGGGTTCTCGGTAGCTGGTGAGTGGAATGTTGGGATATCAGTGGACAATGTTGGGTCTCGGTAGCTGGTGAGTGGAATTTTGGGATATCACTGGACAATGTGGGGTCTCGGTAGGTGGTGAGTGGAATGTTGGGATATCACTGGACAAGTTGATATCTCAGTAGCTGGTGAATGGAATATTATGATATCACTGGACACTGTGGGGTCTCGGTAGCTGGTGAATGGAATGTTGCGATATCACTGGACACTGTGGGATCTCGGTAGCTGGTGAATGGAATTTTGGGATATCACTGGACAATGTGGGGTCTCGGTAGCTGGTGAGTGGAATGTTGGAATATCACTGGGCAAGGTGATATCCCAGTAGCTGGTGAATGGAATGTTGCGATATCACTGGACACTGTCGGGTCTCGGTAGCTGGTGAGTAGAATGTTCGGTAATCAATTAACACCGTGGAGTCTCGGTAGCTGGTGAATGGAATGTTCTGATATCACTGGACACTGTGGGGTCTCGGTAGCTGGTGGATGGAATTTTGAGATATCACTGGACAGTGTGGGGTCTCGGTAGCTGGTGAGTGGAATGTTGGGATATCTCTGGACACTGTGGGGTCTCGGTAGCTGGTGAATGCAATGTTGGGATATCACTGGACACTGTGGGGTCTCTTTAGCTGGTGACTGGAATGTTGGGATATCTCTGGACAGTGTGGGGATGAAAAGTGGGTGTGTTTGTGTATTGTGGGTGGTGGGGGGGAGAGGGGATTCAATTTGATGTAAAGCAGAAAAAATTCAATTGTTAATGCCAAAACGTGACATGTCAAGAAATACGCGAGGTACCCAGCGGACAACAGTGGTCTCAGAAGACACTTGAGGTATAAGAAGAGACACAGACTTGCTGTAGACATGAAGTATAGAATAGTGTACAGGATAGACTGATTGCCAGGAAAGTCTGACAAACATAAATAGAACACGGTACAGACTCTAAGTGGAGACATTGTTGTTAACGAGGGGTGGGGCGGGGGGTGTGTTCTGTGGATTTCTAAGTCCACTGGCTGAACATTGGAAACAAAAAATGTAAGTAAATACCTTTTCGTTGTAGTGTAGATTTCCTCTCGGTCATATTTAGCATACAAAAAGAACTCAAGTCCATGATGGCAATGCTTAAAATGCCGACATCCTTTTGTAATAAACGTATGGAAGTCACAAAATTCAAGAAAAAAAGATACGAAAGATAAGGGAAAGAAATGCCTTAATCCAAACAAATACATGACATTTGTGAGACATCAAATTGTCTGTGAAAGCTAAACACTGACATGTTGGCATATCAAACATGTGAATCAGCGCTCAGAAAATTCTTGAAAAAGGCACGTCTTATATCCAGTATCAATTTTCTCATAATGGACACTTTGTGAATTACTTTCGTTTATCACCACGTTCTTCAATTGTATGCCTGTTAATGAATTTTTTTAAAGAACGGAACTAACTGCCAGTGGCCGCACAACGTGCTCGTACCCGTCATCGTTATAAAATGTGCTTGTATAATCGATTTCCATCCAATTTTGCATGTCTTCGTCAATCAATTTGTCTTCATTAAATATTATTCTATCCCATCGCACTGCCGTCTGGGAAAAACTCTGTTTGCTTCTTTATGAATGTGCGAAAATGGACATCATGTAATGTGCTTAATCATTTTAATTTTTTTACGGTAATTTGGAGAAACGCCAGAATCTAGACATACCGGTTACAAACAAATTGTTCAATTGCAACAAAGCACATAGGCGGCACGAATTTTGGCCCGGACTAGCATAATCAACCAAAGACAAGAAAGATGTACACAGAAATACACAGGAAATGACAAAACTTGAGAGAAAGTGAGTGACAGAAGATTTTATTGTATTGAAACCTCACACGGTTTGTGTGTCTAAAGGTAATCTGTTGGGGTGGGGGGTGGTGGGGGGGGGGGGGGACATACGGTCAGCTGAGAAGTAGAACTCATTGTATGTGTGTGAATTGTTAGCGTGATAGTTACTGATACAGTATATGGAATATGATGTAAACTGGACACTGGGCAGTGATAGCTGGACATGTTATTATAGAAAATGATGCAGACAACTGGACACTGGACATGATATATAGAATATGATGTAGACAACTGGACACTGGGCAGTGATAGATGGTCTTGATACATAGAATAGGATGTAGACAAGTGGACACTGGACAGTGATAGCTGGACGTGATATATAGAATATGGTGTAGACAACTGGACACCAGGGAGTGATAGCTGGACATGATAGACAGAACATGATGTAGACAACTGGACGCTAGGCAGTGATAGCTGGACAGGATATATAGAATATGGTGTAGACAACTGGACACTGGGCAGTGATAGCTGGACATGAAATATAGATATGATGTAGACAACTGGACACTGGGCAGTGATAGCTGGACATGATATATAGAATATGATGTAGACAACTGGACACTGGGTAGTGATAGCTGGACATGATATATAGAATATGATGTAGACAACTGGGCACAGGGCAGTGATAGCTGGACATGATAGATAGAATATGATGTAGACGAGAACTGGACACTGGGCAGTGATAGCTGGGCATGATATATAAAATATAATAATTATGCTGACGTAGATGGTACACTAATCTTGTGTGTACAAATTGTGTCCACTTATCTGACATTTCAGAGTGTACAAAAGATACAGAACAGACGGAGGCAACAGCTGGACAACTTTGTACACGGGATGAGGAAGGTCAAGGTCAGTTGTTGTTGATCTCGGGTGGTGAATGAAGTTGTCAAGATGGTGTGGTGGATAATGGATGATGATGATGATGATGATGATGATGATGATGATGATATTAATGATGAAGTAGTTGACCAGATTCTATCACCAATGCAGTAGTTCAGTAGATTAAAACCACATACAGATGTAGAGTTTGACCTCTGGGTGACCTGTCTGTTTTCTCTCTACATTTCAGGTCCAATGTATTTTTTTTTTCTTTGATTTCCATAATTTTTGTCATTAACAAACATCTTTCTTTCTTTCTTTCTTTTTTTCTCTCACTTTGCCTTTTATCTTTCTCTATGTCTGTTTCTCTCTCTATCTCTCTCTCTCCCTGTCACATTCTCTTTCTCTCTCTCTCTCTCTCTCTCTCTCTCTCTCTCTCTCTCTCTCTGTCGCACTGTCTCTCTCTCACTCTATCTATCTCTTTTCCTTTCTGTTGCTCTCTCTCTCTCTCTCTCTCTCCCTCTGTCACTCTCTCTCTCTCTCTCTCTGTCACTCTCTCCCTCTCTCTCTGTCCCCCCCTCTTTCTTTCGCTCTCTGTCTCTCTCTGTGTCGCACTCTCTTTCTATCTCCCTCATCTCTGTCTCTATCTCTCTGTCACCCTCTGTCTGTCGGTTTCCCTTTCTGTCTGTCTCTCTATCTCTCTCTCCTTCTCTCTTTCTATCACCCTCTGTCTCTCTGTCTCATTCTCTCTCTCTCTCTTTATCCTCTCATTCTCTTTCCATCTCTGTCTGTTTATATCTCTCAATCTAACTCTTTCACTCTCTCTCTCTCTCTCTCTCTCTCTCTCTCTGTCTCTGTATCTCTCTGTCTCCTCCTGTCTTGTCTTTCCCGCTATCTTTCTCATTATCTGTACATTTCTTGTCTTTTCTCTTTCTCAGTGTCTCTGAAATATTCTTTCTCTATCTTTTCTCCCTATCTTACTTTCTCTCCATCTCTTTTTTCTTTAATTTTAATTTTCTATTCTTTCTTCCTTTTTTGTCAGTCCACTTTGGCTTTCTCTCTCTCCAATTTGTTTCTCTCCCTCATGTTAGGATAAAAATGATGATGAAAAAGATAATATATAAAAAGAAAGATAAAAATGTTGCATGTCCCATCTATCTGACAGATCACCATGAGGTAGAGATAGTTTATGAGGGAGAAAACGAAGAGTCTGCACTCCTAGATCACTACATGAGATGCCGTAAGTCAGCGAGACACCTAGAATATATACCCGTGTCTGACTTGTGTACGGAGCATCTTCCTCTACAATACAGGACTGAACGTATGTTGGCATTGGTGAAGGCTCAGGTCAAGTTAACCGTGCTCTTAAAAGTTGACAGCACCAGTGACAGACGACCTAAACATTTCCCTGGTACAGGCAAGGGTCAACATCGCCGGGGGAGTGGACGTGTAGTGAAGGTGTGGGTATACCCAAATGAGTGGCGGGATAGAAATAAACCCTGTCCGTGTGAAGAATGCCGGACATCGGAAATACCCAGACAAAATTATGCACAGATTAGAGTGCACACAGCTGCACACGTGGTCTATGACCTATCTGAAGGGAGAGATACTGTGTGCTACTTTGACTATGACGATGACACAACAGCCCTGAGTTCTTGTCCTACACTGAGGACAGCGGTGTATGTGGGGATGTCGGACCATAGGCGTGACTTCAGTGAGGTTAGATTTGTCACTCACGACCTAAAGTGGGCACGGCGGCTGCAGGAGACAGTCAAGACTTACCAGAGTCTGTGGCATAAAATACGCCGTGACCATGGAGTAGAGCGTTGGTATGATGTCAGTGAAGAGAATCTGTTACACAACATTTCTGTACTCTATGACTGTGGTGAAGTGGTGATGATGGAGTGCAAGAAGCGGATAGACAGATGGAGGAATATGACGATTGCTGAAGCAGAACAGAGGTTGGAGGAATACAAGAGTAAACACAACATCCAACCAGGGGACGAGTTGTTTGGCTATGGAGAGTTGCTTGAGGCGAGGATCTGTGGTGGTGATGTGTGGGGAAAGAAACTCAGTGATTTGAGTGATCGGCATAAGGGGGGTGGTCGCTGTACGACAGGTCTCCGTGACCTTACGGAAAACTACCAGACTTATGTCCAGGCGCTCAGTGTCCAGTGGGTGGAGGACGAGTGCAGGAATTACTACTACAAGCTGAAGGACACGGCCTGGCGGCTGGGACTCGATACAGGTGATGATGGAATTGCTGACTTGAGTGATTACGACTCTTCTCATCCACTGACCGTCGTCGTGTCACACCCGCACGGAATGAGGAAACAAATCAGCATTGGTCAAGTCACCAAAAGGGATCCTCCCAAAGTCAAGTTCAGCTATAACAGTGCTACTTACGTGTACACGGCGACCACCTGTCCTGGCTCCAGTGGTGCACCTGTCTACATACTGGGGAGGGTGAAGAACTGGGGGTACGGCCTGACCTGTCCACACAGTTGCAGCTGTGAATCAATTGACGAAAACAAGAGTGGGGCAGTTGTTGATTTCTAAAACCTGTCCAGATGTGCCAGATGTACAATAAACCTGTATAAGACGGTCACGTTGTCTAATTTATTTTGTCTAGTTTTTTTATCAAGTGCGGGTCACGTGATGGTGAAAGAGTTGATATGAAAATCTTTGAGGTTTTGTGTTTGTCAGTCTGTCTGTTTGTCTTTCTGTCTACCTGTCTGTCTACCTATTTGTCTGTCTATTTTTCTGTCCGGCTGTCTATTTGTCTGTCTTTTTGTTTGCCTGTCTGTCTTTTTATGTATCTGTGAGTCCGTCTGTCTTTCTGTCTGTTTGTCTCTCTCTGTGTGTGTTTTTCTATCTGTTTGTCTATATGTCTGTCTGTCTGTCTGTATTTCTGTCTCTCTGCCTGTCTGTATTTCTGTCTCTCTGTCTGTGTCTATTTTTATTCTTTCTCTCTGTCTCTCTGTCTTTGTGTTCGTTTACGCATTGGATTTTCTAAAACCCGATCCCCCCTCTTTCTGTATGTTGTCAGTGTTTGTTTCTGATTTAGATACTCTACACCCCCCCCCCCCCCTCCCCCTCCGCGTCTTTTTTTCTCTCAGAATTTACTTATGTCAGTGCTCGTTTCCGCATTGGATTCTAATCATTCCCACCCCCCCCCCCCCCTGTTTCTCTATGTATGTCAGTGTTTGTTTCTGAATTGGATTCTATCCACCCCCCCCCCCCAACCAACCCTTTTCTCTATGTATGTCAGTGTTTATTTCTGAATTGGATTCTATCCACCCCCCCCCCCCCCAACCAACCCTTTTCTCTATGTATGTCAGTGTTTATTTCTGAATTGGATTCTAACCATTCCCTGCCCCCCCCCCCCCTTTTCTCTATGTATGTCAGTGTTTATTTCTGAATTGGATTCTAACCATTCCCTGCCCCCCACCCCCCTTTTCTCTATGTATGTCTGTGCTTGTGTCTGCATTGAATTCTATTAATTCTCTCCCCCCCCCCCCCCCACCTCTTTTCCCTATCTATGGATGTCAGTGTTTATTTCTGAATTGGATTCTAACCATTCCCTGCCCCCCCCCCCCTTTTTTCTCTATGTATGTCTGTGCTTGTGTCTGCATTGAATTCTATTAATTCTCTCCCCCCCCCCTCTTTTCCCTATCTATGGATGTCAGTGTTTGTTTCTGTATTGGATTCTAACCGCCCCCCCCCCCACCCCCAACTTTCTCTATGCATGTCAATGTTTGTTTTTCACATCGGATTTTTCCAATACCCCATACCCACCCATTCACAAATCTAAGCTCGTGTCAGTGTTTGTTTCTACTTCGGAATATCTCTCCTATACCCCCCCCCCCTCCCCAGCCTTCCACCCCCCAGCTCTTAGTGTGTCAGTGCTTTTTTTATACATCGGATTCTGTCTGGCCCACTCACCCCTTTCCCCCACAAATCTAGGTGTGTCAGTGTTTGTTTCTACATCCAATTCTCTCTCTCCCTCCTTCCCCTCACATCTATGTATACACATGTCAGTATTTGTTTTCCCATGGGATTCTCCCGACTCCCTCCCCACCCCCACCCCCACCCCCGACACACCGATACATCTGACAATGTTTGATTCTACATCGGATTCTCTCACCAACTCCACCCCAACATATCTTTCTATGCGTGAGTGTTTGTTTCTATATCCTATTCTCTCTCACACACCCCAAACCCCCACACATATGTCAGTGTTTGTTTCTATATCCTATTCTCTCTCACACACCCCAAACTCCCACACACATATCAATGTTTGTTTCTATATCCTATTCTCTCTCACACACCCCAAACTCCCACACACATGTCATTGTTTGTTTCTATATCCTATTCTCTCTCACACACCCCAAACTCCCACACACATGTCAGTGTTTATTTCTATATCCTATTCTCTCTCACACCCACCAAATCCCCACACACGTCAGTGTTCGTTTCTATATCCTATTCTCTCTCACACCCCCCAAACCCCCACAGACGTCACTGTTTGTTTCTATATCCTATTCTCTCTCACACCCCCGAAATCCCCACACGCATGTCATTGTTTGTTTCTATATCCTATTCTCTCTCACACACCCCAAATCCCCACACACGTCACTGTTTGCTTCTATATCCTATTCTCTCTCACACCCCCCAAATCCCCACACACGTCATTGTTTGTTTCTATATCCTATTCTCTCTCACACCCCCCAAATCCCCACACACGTCACTGTTTGTTTCTATATCCTATTCTCTCTCACACACCCCAAACCCCCATACACATGTCAGTGTTTGTTTCTATATCCTATTCTCTCTCACACACCCCAAACTCCCACACACATGTGACCGTGTCACGAATCTGCTAACGCTGAACGGTCAGAAGATGTAAGAATCCGGATTGTGTTGTCTTTGTCCCACAAATTGTCTAACACCGGGCGGTCAGAAGATGTAGGAACCTCGAGTGTATTTTCTTTGTCCCATAAACTGACTAACAGCGCATAGGTGGGGTAGTTAATTGCCTCCTTTCTGTGGGATGTTACCGAGGCAAAACAGGCAAGCCTGTGACAATGGCTTGGCTCCAAGGACTGTCTGCCCATCTGGGTCCGGAGATGCGTCTTGTATAAATATTTTCACTCATGTTGACCAATGGCCAAATTGCGCCCCGTTATAGTTAAGTGTCTTTCTTTGGGGGCATGTTACTGAGGCACAACAGGAAGGCCCGGGACAATGTCATCGCCCCGAGGACTGTCTGCCCACCTGGGTCCGGAGCGTGGGAGCCCATGTGAGAGGAATGCGCATTGCGTATTTTCACCCATGTTGGCCAATGGCAAATCGTTTTACCGTTATCCCTTTATTGAGGTTCAAGTTGTGTATTATTCTGTGTTCAGGATCTCGACCAATGGTCGAATCATTCTTTGTCTAGTCATCTTCGGGGCATAACAACTTATGTATCAGTGCCTGTCTCGGCCAATGGTCGAATCGCGCTTTGTCCAGTTTTGGCGGGTCGGTCGGTCTGGACGCTTGGTCATCTTCCAGACGGCGCTCTCAGACCGGCCAGAAGTTCGACCATCACCCAAGAAAGTTGGCCTCGTGCGTTCCAAGTGTATGCGGGCGGTTTTGACCGATGACAACTGGTGAGTTGACTGTCCAGTTATGTTTTTTTTCGTGCTCTTTGGTATTTACGGCATTCTTTTGCAGTGCAGAGAATACTATAGGTAATTCCTGTCGTATGCTTTATATTAAGTATAATGGTTGCTAGATTCTGTGCGTAAGCACGTGGTTGTCCGTAGAGCTATATTGTTAACGATCACTTAATCAGAAGTGGAATTCAAAGTTGCAGTATCACAGTAATGTGGCATTATCATGTAATTATAATATTGTAAGTGAGGTCGACGCTGTGGAGACCTTCTCTTGGTTAATTTGAAGTGGAATCTAGCCACCCTGCCGTTGAGTAGGCAGCGTAGATAACATGTGTGTAGAGAAAGTAGCTAATGAATGGTAAGAATAGTTATTGGATTGGACCTATCGCCGGGTAGGAGCAGGCCTAATGGTTAGTGCGCGCAAATACATTTGGATATTTGACCTATAGGTCAGTCTGAGAAGTAAGATACTGTCAGATTGGAGCTTCCATTCCTCTTTCAACTCAGTTTAGATCACCATTATTGCACCATATTGTAGAGTGGTACATGAGGCGACTGGGATTATGCGGTATATTGTCCTAATTATTGCAGACCAGAGCCGGTACGATCATGTGCCATGCTGTTGTGCCAGCGAGAAGGGTAGCTGCAGGCGGTGAGACACCGCACCTGGATGTTGGCGTGTCCATCCATGGTTAGTGGAATAGTATTACAAGAAGGATCGTCGTTGTGTGCGTGCTGAATGGATGTGAATGACGCGTATGAATGGGATGGCCCTATGTGGACGAGATAAGAAACAAATGTGTACAAGTATTGTATGTTGTGGTGTCGTGGTCAAGCTACGTATCACTGGTGTGATCGTTGTTATAACAATGAGATCGACTGAAGAGGATAACCTCATGCTTGAGTGGATAGTGATTTGGTCTTCAGGCCTGGAGGGCCTGTGTCCGTCTTTACCTCTCCAGTAAATGATATACACGTGGGAAGCAACCTACTTGAATATGTGTTGATGTGAGCGTGTGCGGATGGTATGCTGGGCGCATACTGTTAATTATGGTAGCAGTAATATAACAATTGACCTATGTATACTGACGATTAATTTACATGTATGCAGGTGTATTATAATGTGTGTCCATCATTTTGGACTTCTTTGCAGTGCTGATGATGCAGTAAGCCGGGAACGCCAATGGGCGGGCTGCACTGGGTTTTTAGTTCTTTGTTAGTCACTAAGTTAGCATTTGCACTGGTCTTGTATTTTTACTTAGTACTTCATGTCACTGGGTTTTTAGTTCTTTGTTAGTTACTAAGTTAGCATTTGCACTGGTCTTGTATTTTTACAGAGTACTTCATGTCACTGGGTTGTTTTTTTAGTACTTTATGTCACTGGGTTTTTTTAGTTACCATTTTGAGTCATCACTTTTAGTTTAGCTCTTGTTCGTATAATTGTCACTCCAACCATTGCCTGGGCTACATAACCCTTTTCTATTTTTTTATATATAATAAATGTAGTCCCTGTCACCAAAAAGATCCTGGTGTGGTGTTGCTTTGTGAAGACTTTGAGCAAGCACCACGGTGCTAAGAGTTGAATGGTAATATTCATCACACTGGTACATAAAAATGGCGTTGTCGGCAGGATGCTTTTAAGACAGACCTTGGTTGGGGTAGAATATAGGATTAGTTGTTAGGATACCCAGTGCAGCCCGGGGAAGCGCAGAGCGCCGTACAGCAGTGGAAAGCTGCGAGACCGAAGAAGAGTACACAGCCGGAGGCACGCTGCAGTCGACGACAGTAGTTCGGCAGTCCATCTATTGTCTTGTATTGTATTGTAAGTTGAGAACTGTGACCTTTGGGCCTGGAGGGTTCGACCCTATGACAACATTTTTAGTGTTTCCTGCATCGAATTCAAGGGACAAGCGGCTCGACGACCGGAGGATCACCAGGGGACGAAGGCTGAACAGTTTATTTAAGATAGTATAATACGGTAACTGTGTGATAAGTGTTTACATGCTCGGCGAGTGCTGTTTGTTTGAGGATGAAAGTGAGAGGTAACATAAGGCCAAATACGTTAGTAATTAATAGGTACCGTTGATTGCTTGAGTCTGGGCACTGTTTTTAGTACAAGTGTGGGTAGTTAGACAGTTTAAGTCTATGTACCACTGTTAACTAGGTTCAGCAGCAGTAAGCAGCAGTCCGCGGTGTGAGGTAGTTGTCGCCTGAGGGTCGCTAATCAGTTATTAATCAGTTCGCGGGCTCGGTGTTTTTTTTGTTGGCTATTCTCGACCGCGTTCTTAGTCCTGCGGCGAGAGTGCAGGTGCATGTTCTTTTGGCGCCGGTTTGTTATCTGCTGGCCAGCGCGTGTAGGCAGTTTTGTTTCCTACTCGTAGTGGTAGGGGACTCTGTTCGCGGAAACGTGGCTTTCTAAGTGATTGTGAATCGAGTGTACATATTTACGAGATGGCCGAGACCGACGCTCCGATTCCCACCTTAGTCAATCGGCCTGGCCGCGCTCAGCTGGTTATGGTGCAAAGTGCCAAGAGGATTAGGCGCTTTGGGGATGTCGAAGGGCCGTCGGTGGAGGAATTCGTGAGAGAAGTTAGGGCCGCATGGCGTCTGGGTAATCTCGAGGATGAGGACAAAGTGGACCTTGTGCTGGACCATGTAACCGGTGATGTCCGGTTGGAGCTGCACCTCCACCCAGGGGCTGATACAGACCCAGAAGTGCTAGTCTGAGTACTCCTGGAGGTTTATGGAGAAAAGAGGAACTTCAGGGAACTCCAGGCGGCATTCTATGGGGTCACGCAAGGGCACCGGGAGTCGATAACGGCGTTCTCGCACCGTCTAAACCAGGCATTCCAGAAGACAGTGGCGGCCCAGGAGAGGCAGGGGATAGCGCCCATGGAGATGACGGTCTTGAGGGACCAGTTCATCTCGCAGATCCGGGACAGACTTGCGCGCCGGGTGCTTACAGAGGAGGTCCACAAAAACCCGGACATCTCGTTTCTGGCAGTAAGGGACTGCGCGCAGCGGTGGACTGAGAGCGAGCCCGCTGCATCCTTGTCGGCGGCCATTGAAGTCGTCTCCCCCGAGAGACGCGAGATGGAGGCTCTGGCAGCGGAGAATGCCAAGTTGAGAGCGGAGTTAGAGGCTTTCAAACTCCGATTCGAGGCCGGCCAAGCGGGGAGAAACGGTCAGCGTGGGCCCCGCAAGTGCTTTGGGTGTGGGCAACCGGGGCACTTCGTCAGGCAATGTCCACACAGAAAGCCTGGCAGAAAAGAAGAACAAAAAAACTAGCTCCTTCTGCAGCTGGGAGCCAGGCTGCAGGGGGGAGGGAACTTGGCTCGACCAAGAAGATGGTGGGTGACCGGCCGGAGTGTTCCGTGATGATGGGAGGCAAGGAAGTCAGGTGCGTCCTGGACACCGGGTCGCAGGTGTCTACGATAACAGAACAATGTTTCAATACATTGTTCAGGGAACACTCCCTAGACGAAGACAGGTGGGTGCGCTTGACCGCCGCAAGTGGCGTGGCCATCCCCTATCTGGGTCACCTTGTGCTGGATGTAGTGGTGAACGGCCGCGTTATCCCAAATTGTGGGATTTATGTCGTCAAGGACATGGACGGGCCGGGTGTTGGCAGGTCGAAGGACCACACACCGGGGATACTGGGGACCAACGTTTTGATGGAGGTTCCGGACATCCAGCACCTTCTGAAGTGGGACGCCAGGAGAGCTAAGGAAGAGAATGGAGTCGGTGCATGGACCGGTCAGGCTTGGATACAGGGCTCGCGGAAGGTGCACATACCGGCGAGGACCGTGAGTGCCGTAGCGGTGAGGTTCAGGAAATGGCCTCGGACAAACATGAATGCCTTGTTCGAACCCAAGCGAGACCTGGAACACAAGGGGTTGATGCTGTCACACACTTATACCACCTTAGAGAGGGGAGTTGGTGAGGTACAGATAGTTAACCTGGGTGATGAGGACGTTTTTCTCTCCCCGGAACTTCGGTGGGCTGCTTTTGGGAAGCCAGTGTGGACTTAAAACCACACTTTAGGGTTGTAGGCAGCCAGGAAGTGGAGATCGGTCCAGCGCCAACGTTGTCGTCCGACCGGCCATACAGGTGCCCCGTCGACTTGAGCGAATTCAGCGGAACGCCGGCGGAGAGGCGACGGATTGAAGAACTGATAAGGAGATACGATGATTTGTTCGCCAAGGATGACACCGATGTCGGTTTTACCGACAAGGTGACCCATTCAATCCGGCTCACCGACGATACCCCGATAAAACAGCCGTACAGGCGGATTCCACCGGCGTTTTATCAGGAGGTGCGGGAGCACCTGCAGGGTTTGCTGGACAAACAGATTATTAAAGAAAGCACAAGTCCCTGGGCGTCACCGATAGTGTTGGTTCGAAAAAAAGACAACAGCTTGAGGCTATGCGTCGACTACCGGGCCCTGAACAGTAAGACGAAGAAGGATGCGTACCCCCTCCCCAGGATTGATGAATACCTGGATGCCCTGGGGGGTGCCAAGGTGTTTTCGTCGTTAGATCTAGCGAGTGGCTACTACCAGGTCGCCATGAACAAGGATGATAGAGAGAAAACGGCCTTCACGACACCTTTCGGCCTGTATGAATACACCAGGATGCCGATGGGGCTCGCCAATTCAGCCAGCACGTTCCAACGACTTATGCAGAGCTCCATGCATGACATGATGTTCCAAATCCTGCTTGTATACTTAGACGACATCATGGTTTACGCCATTAATTTTGAGGAGCACATTTACAGGCTGGAGAAAGTCTTCTTCAGACTTCAGACCCTGGGACTCAAATTGAACGGTAAGAAATGTCGATGTCACAAATCCCAGACTGGGAGATGTAATAGTTTATGACAGGACGACAATCACGAACAAACAAGTTTAACACTTAACAAAACAGCCCATCAGACTCACACATTTATTAAACATAATTATACAGATAATAGCGCAATCACATACATTATATTATTGAAATCAACGGCCGTACAACGGCCTTATTCTCACACACACTCTCCCTCGGATCCACAATCCGGTAGTTACTCCTAAAGGCACTTCGGCCTCAGCCTCTCCCCTCAGGGTCTTAATAGCACATTAATAATTTACTGGCACCGCAGTCTCTCAATATCACCTTCCTATTGTCATACACCTTAGCACTCCCCTAGCACCTCAGCAGGGCAATAACACATTATTATTTCCCTAGCCATCAACATGGCAACAACATAATATCAGTTCACTAGCCTATCAACATGGCAACAATATAGTATCTCATTCACTCTCATATCTACGTCCCTGTCCGTGGCCTGACTGCCACGACTTTATGTGCCTCTACTGTCCTGCACTGACAGCCTCACTTCCGGCCTATGTGTGGCCTCCGGCCCTATGCTGGCCTATCCCCTGTGCTCATCGAGGTGGCTCTGCGGCCCGTCCCCGACACCTACAAGAATAATATTACATTGGTATAATACCCTACCATTTCTATTCACTCCACCTCTCCTTACAACCCATGAAACGTACACACACTAGTTCACCTTTCACTCACCACACATCTTACGGTAACACCCTTCCATCGGAGTACACACTACTCACTCGCGCTACAAATCCATGAACTCACTTTCATCTATCGCTCATGGCGCACATTGCTATATCCAATATCAAGGACTTCCACATTCCTCACATATATTTATTTACATCATGGTAATAGACGAATATAATATAATACATCAATCATAATAATCAATCAACATTCTACATACCAGTCATAACTGGAAAGACTCTCACTAGTCTTCTCGACTGCTTCCCTTTATGTCCGCCCGATGGGCTCTTATGCACAGGTCCGATCCCTAGGACCTTCTAACTTGCAGTGATAGTAATCCAGCGCTTTCGCCTCATTCAGACTTCCACACCACTCATACCCGCACGCTTTTCCCACTTGTCTGCATGAGTTATTTTTACTCTTCCCCTTTCACGTCTTTTCCTATCCGTCTGTCGTGAGCTCTTCTTATTCTACACCCGCTCTGTAGCAATCCCCTTAATTGCACTCACTCCACTCGTGACAGTCGACTTTGCCGTCCCAAGATCGACTTCCTGGGCCACACGATTTCTTCAGAGGGCATAACCACGATGGAGGACAAAGTGGAAGCCGTACAGGGCACACCTGTCCCTAGGACTCAGACTGAGCTGCGGGCGTTCCTGGGTCTGGCCAGTTACTACAGACGCTTCGTGCCGGGTTTTGCCGCCATCGCCAAGCCGTTGCATGAACTTGTGGGCCGGCTCAACCAACAGTGTCAGGGAAAGGACGGCCGACACTCTGGTAAGAAGGCTGTCATCGGGGAGATTTGGACGGCAGAGTGCCAACAAGCTTTCGATGGGCTGAAGAGGGCCCTTACATCGCCACCGCTATTGGGGTATCCGGACTTCTCCCTAGCCTTCATTTTGGAGGTCGATGCGAGCTATGGAGGCCTGGGAGTTGTGCTGTCGCAGGTACAGGATGGCCGGAAGAGGGTGTTGGCCTATGCCAGTCGAACCCTGCGCCCGCCGGAGCAGAATGCCAAGATCAGCATGAAACTGGAATTGCTAGCGCTGAAGTGGGCCATGACAGAGAAGTTTCGAGGCTATTTGTTGGGGGCGCAAGTGCAGGTATACACAGACAACAGATCTCTGGCTTTTTGGGAGAAAGCCAAATTGGGAGCTGTAGAGCAGCGATGGATGGCTCAGCTGGCGATGTTCAACTACACCATCGAACATCGACCGGGCAAGAATAACGGGAATGCCGACTTTCTGTCGCGCAGGTGCGGCCCGGCTCCAAACGGGGTGTTGGATAGCGACGACGAGTGCGTGGCCGTCAGTCAGGTCACTGCTGATGAGATTTCGCAGAAGTGTGACGGAGGGAACGCCGACTCTGAGGGTCCGAGGATGCCGGCGGTGTGGACAGATGTGCCACCGTGGCTGGGCCTGGCGGCCATGGCGAATGTGCCTGTGACGCTAGAGCCTAGCAGTTCGCCGGGGGCTAGGCAATCCTTCCCCTCATACACGACGGAAGAGCTGGTTGCCTTACAGGGAGCAGACTCAGACTTGTCGGCCTTCGCCACTATCCTGGCACAAGATGGAACCCCAAGTAGACAGGAGCGCCAAGCTCATTCCCAAGTACTCCGACAGTTGCTGCGGCAGAAGAAGCGGATGAAGATTGTGAACGGGCTGCTATACAGGATGGTGCAAGACCCTAGTGGAAAGACTGTCACCCAACTAGTCGTACCAGACACACTGAAGAAACGAGTAATGGATTCAGTACACAACGCAGGCCATCAAGGCAGGGAGCGCATGCTGCAACTGCTCCGAGGGCGTTGTTTCTGGGTTGGCATGACGGCTGATGTGGAGGATGTTTGTCGGCGATGCCAACGCTGCAACATTGCAAAGCCACCGAATTTGCAGCTGCGTGGCCCGGCAGGTCATTTATTGGCTTCCAGGCCTTTGGAGGTGGTCACCATAGATTTTACGAAGTTGGAACGGGATGCAAGGGGATATGAGAATGTGTTAGTGATGACAGATATCTTCACCAAATTTGCCATCGCTGTCCCGACCCGCGACCAGACCGCCATTACAGTCGCCAAGGCCCTAGTCGAACGCTGGTTTTTATACTTGGGGGTGCCTCAGCGCCTCCACTCGGACCAAGGACGAAATTTCGAGTCGGCGGTGATCAGCGAGCTGTGTAAAGTCTATGGGATCGACAAAAGCCGTACGACCCCGTACAATCCAAGGGGCAACGGGCAGTGTGAGCGGTTCAACAGGACTCTCCACGACCTCCTACGGCCGTTATCCGCCCAGCAGAAACGCCGCTGGTCCGACCACCTGCCGGAGGTGTTAGCAGTGTATAATTCCACGCCCCATGCGTCAACTGGCTACGCCCCGTACCAGCTCCTGTTCGGCAGAGAGCCACGCCTCCCACTGGACTTCATGTTAGGGACTGGCACGAGGGAGGAAGAACCATGCTCACCGGACGACTGGCTGGCCGGTCATCAGGAACGGCTCCGTGAGGCCCACAAAAAAGCAGGGGAGCTGCTCAAGAAGCAGGCGGCCCTTCGCAAAGAGCGTTCTGACAATAGACCTCAAGCCCGGCCACTTCAGATTGGGGAAAGGGTTAGGAAGAAGGTTCACCACCTGGGTAGAGCCAAAATCCAGGACATGTGGACGGAGCATACATATATTGTCGTAGGCGTGCCAGGCGAAGAAGGGGGTCCGTACACCATTTGCCCTGAGGGTGGCAGTTACCGCCCGACCAAGGTTACCGCTACCGAGCTGCGGAGGTGTGAATATGGAGGAGAGGGCTCAGGGGTGGTCCAACTGCCACTGCCACCACCAGCTGGTGATGATGACGACAGAGCAGGACTCGATTCCCCTCCGGGCGATGATATCGACGTGCCCCAACCGGGGTTATATCGGTTGGTACCTGAACCCGCAGAAAGGTCACGCCCCTCGACCCGGATTCCGGTGAGACAGCCCCGAGCTGGGCTCGATAGGCCACGCGTTAAGAGCCAAAGTAACCCAAATCATGGCCAAAGCAACGTCTTAGCTCCCCGAAGATCGACTAGGATTAATAAAGGAATCCCCCCCTACCTATACGACCTATCCGCGGGGGTGGACTTGTAAATAGCACCTTCTTTTCAGTATTTCATATTTTCTGCGCTGCGAATTCCGTCGCGTGTCGTAGCCTAAATGTTGTATCGGGGACTACATCATTTAACCACTTTGTGTAACGTTTTGTTATCCATTTAGATATTATGTATGGCCGTTATCTCGAAATAATTATCAATTATATGTCCATATAGTCACTTTTGACGATTCATTCACCTGCATCTCGTCTTGAAGATATTTCTGAGGCCGGTCAGCCTGTATGGGTCCGTGATTTAATCTTCTCACTCGCCCTGTTGGCGGTGACAGCCGTTGTCACCAGCAGGACACCAAGGTATTTTCACAGCTTTGTGCTGTCCGTCATAGTCATGTTAGGGGTCTCAGTGGACTCCCCTCCCGATCGTGGTAATAAGCGCTGGAGGGCGCGGTTGCCTGCGAATAGGCCTGGACTCTATCATGGTGGAGCCGTAGAGTGTGTACCTCTCGGTCGGTAAAGTTTTAGCTCGGAGTTTGGTCATCGACTGCTCGTCCATGAGCAATGACCGCGCGTTCAGGCGCATGCGCTCACGAGATTTGTTTAGGGTGTCGAGGACGGCTGTGTGTTAAGGGTGTTGTCGGGACGCCAACATAAAGCAGGGGAGTGTGTGACCGTGTCACGAATCTGCTAACGCTGAACGGTCAGAAGATGTAAGAATCCGGATTGTGTTGTCTTTGTCCCACAAATTGTCTAACACCGGGCGGTCAGAAGATGTAGGAACCTCGAGTGTATTTTCTTTGTCCCATAAACTGACTAACAGCGCATAGGTGGGGTAGTTAATTGCCTCCTTTCTGTGGGATGTTACCGAGGCAAAACAGGCAAGCCTGTGACAATGGCTTGGCTCCAAGGACTGTCTGCCCATCTGGGTCCGGAGATGCGTCTTGTATAAATATTTTCACTCATGTTGACCAATGGCCAAATTGCGCCCCGTTATAGTTAAGTGTCTTTCTTTGGGGGCATGTTACTGAGGCACAACAGGAAGGCCCGGGACAATGTCATCGCCCCGAGGACTGTCTGCCCACCTGGGTCCGGAGCGTGGGAGCCCATGTGAGAGGAATGCGCATTGCGTATTTTCACCCATGTTGGCCAATGGCAAATCGTTTTACCGTTATCCCTTTATTGAGGTTCAAGTTGTGTATGATTCTGTGTTCAGGATCTCGACCAATGGTCGAATCATTCTTTGTCTAGTCATCTTCGGGGCATAACAACTTATGTATCAGTGCCTGTCTCGGCCAATGGTCGAATCGCGCTTTGTCCAGTTTTGGCGGGCTTAGGGTGGATAAAACCCGGTCGGTCTGGACGCTTGGTCATCTTCCAGACGGCGCTCTCAGACCGGCCAGAAGTTCGATCATCACCCAAGAAAGTTGGCCTCGTGCGTTCCAAGTGTATGCGGGCGGTTTCGACCGATGACAACTAGTGAGTTGACTGTCCAGTTATGTTTTATTTCGTGCTCTTTGGTATTTACGGCATTCTTTTGCAGTGCAGAGAATACTATAGGTAATCCCTGTCGTATGCTTTATATTAAGTATAATGGTTGCTAGATTCTGTGCGTAAGCACGTGGTTGTCCGTAGAGCTATATTGTTAACGATCACTTAATCAGAAGTGGAATTCAAAGTTGCAGTATCGCAGTAATGTGGCATTATCATGTAATTATAATATTGTAAGTGAGGTCGACGCTGTGGAGACCTTCTCTTGGTTAATTTGAAGTGGAATCTAGCCACCCTGCCGTTGAGTAGGCAGCGTAGATAACATGTGTGTAGAGAAAGTAGCTAATGAATGGTAAGAATAGTTATTGGATTGGACCTATCGCCGGGTAGGAGCAGGCCTAATGGTTAGTGCGCGCAAATACATTTGAATATTTGACCTATAGGTCAGTCTGAGAAGTAAGATACTGTCAGATTGGAGCTTCCATTCCTCTTTCAACTCAGTTTAGATCACTATTATTGCACCATATTGTAGAGTGGTACATGAGGCGACTGGGATTATGCGGTATATTGTCCTAATTATTGCAGACCAGAGCCGGTACGATCATTGTGTCATGCTGTTGTGCCAGCGAGAAGGGTAGCTGCAGGCGGTGAGACACCGCACCTGGATGTTGGCGTGTCCATCCATGGTTAGTGGAATAGTATTACAAGAAGGATCGTCGTTGTGTGCGTGCTGAATGGATGTGAATGACGCGTATGAATGGGATGGCCCTATGTGGACGAGATAAGAAACAAATGTGTACAAGTATTGTATGTGGTGGTGTCGTGGTCAAGCTACGTATCACTGGTGTGATCGTTGTTATAACAATGAGATCGACTGAAGAGGATAACCTCATGCTTGAGTGGATAGTGATTTGGTCTTCAGGCCTGGAGGGCTTTTGTCCGTCTTCACCTCTCCAGTAAATAATAATATACACGTGGGAAGCAACCTACTTGAATATGTGTTGATGTGAGCGTGTGCGGATGGTATGCTGGAGGAATACTGTTAATTATGGTAGCAGTAATATAACAATTGACCTATGTATACTGATGATTAATTTACATGTATGCATGTGTATTATAATCTGCGTCCATCATTTTGGACTTCTTTGCAGTGCTGATGAGGCAATAAGCCGGGAACGCCAGTGGGCGGGCTGCACTGGGTTTTTAGTTCTTTGTTAGTTACTAAGTTAGCATTTGAACTGGTCTTGTATTTTTAGTTAGTACTTCATGTCACTGGGTTTTTAGTTCTTTGTTAGTTACTAAGTTAGCATTTGCACTGGTCTTGTATTTTTACAGAGTACTTCATGTCACTGGGTTGTTTTTTTAGTACTTTACGTCACTGGGTTTTTTTAGTTACCATTTTGAGTCATCACTTTTAGTTTAGCTCTTGTTCGTATAATTGTCACTCCAACCATTGCCTGGGCTACATAACCCTTTTCTATTTTTTTATATATAATAAATGTAGTCCCTGTCACCAAAAAGATCCTGGTGTGGTGTTGCTTTGTGAAGACTGTGAGCAAGCACCACGATGCTAAGAGTTGAATGGTAATATTCATCACACTGGTACATACATATCAGTGTTTGTTTCAATATCCTATTCTCTCTCACACACCCTAAACCCCCACACACATGTCATTATTTGTTTCTATATCCTATTCTCTCTCACACACCCCAAACTCCCACACACATACACATGTCAGTGTTTGTTTCTATATACTATTCTCTCTCACATACCCCAAACCCCCACACACATATCACTGTTTGTTTCTATATCCTATTCTCTCTCACATACCCCAAACTCCTACACACATGTCAGTGTTTGTTTTCTATATCCTATTCTCTCTCATACACCCCAACCCCTACACACATGTCACTGTTTGTTTCTATATCCTATTCTCTCTCACACACCCCAAACCCCCATACACATGTCAGTGTTTGTTTCTATATCCTATTCTCTCTCATACACCCCAAATCCCCACACACATGTCACTGTTTGTTTCTATATCCTATTCTCTCTCATACACCCCAAATCCCCACACACATGTCACTGTTTGTTTCTATATCCTATTCTCTCTCATACACCCCAAATCCCCACACACATATCAGAGTTTGTTTTTATATCCTATTCTCTCTCATACACCCCAAACCCCCACACACATATCAGAGTTTGTTTCTATATCCTATTTTCTCTCACACACCCAAACCCCCATACACATGTCATTGTTTGTTTCTATATCCTATTCTCTCTCACACACCCAAACCCCCACACACATGTCAGTGTTTGTTTCTATATCCTATTCTCTCTCACACACCCCAAACTCCCACACACATGTCAGTGTTTATTTCTATATCCTATTCTCTCTCACACACCCCAAACCCTCACACACATGTTAGAGTTGGTTTCTATATCCTATTCTCTCTCACACACACCAAACCCTCACACACATGTTAGAGTTGGTTTCTATATCCTATTCTCTGTCACACACTCCAAACCCTCACACACGTCAATGTTTGTTTCTATATCGTATTCTCTCTCACACACCCCAAACCCCCACACACATGTCAGAGTTTGTTTCAATATCCTATTCTCTCTCACACACCCCAAACCCCCACAAACGTATCAATGTTTGTTTCTATATCCTATTTTCTCTCACACACCCCAAAACCCCATACACATTTCAGTTTTTGTTTCTATATCCTATTCTCTCTCACACACCTAAATCCCCACACACATATCACTGTTTGTTTCTATATCCTATTCTCTCTCACATACCCCAAACCCACACAGACATATCAGTGTTTGTTTCTATATCCTATTCTCTCTCACACACCCCAAACCCCCACACACATGTCAGTGTTTGTTTCTATATCCTATTCTCTCTCACACACCCCAAACCCCCATACACATGTCAGTGTTTGTTTCTATATCCTATTCTCTCTCACACACCCCAAACCCCCACACACATATCAGTGTTTGTTTGTATATCCTATTCTCTCTTACACACCCCAAACCCCAGCACACATGTCAGAGTTTGTTTCTATATCCTATTCTCTCTCACACACCCCAAACCCCCACACACATGTCAGAGTTTGTTTCTATATCCTATTCTCTCTCACACACCCCAAACCCCCACACACATGTCGGTGTTTGTTTCTATATCCTATTCTCTCTCACACACCCCAAACCCCCACACACATGTCATTGTTTGTTTCTATATCCTATTCTCTCTCACACCCCAAACCCCCACACACATGTCACTGTTTGTTTCTATATCCTATTCTCTCTCACACACCCCAAACCCCAATACACATGTCAGTGTTTGTTTCTATATTCTATTCTCACTCACACCCCCCCCCCCCAAACCACCACACACATATCACTTTTTGTTTCAATATCCTATTCTCTCTCACACCCCAACCCCCCACACACGTCATTGTTTGTTTCTATATCCTATTCTCTTTCACACCCCCCAACCCCCAAACACACGTCAGTGTTTGTTTCTATATCCTATTCTCTCTCACACACCCCAAACCCCCACACACATGTCATTGTTTGTTTCTATATCCTATTCTCTCTCACACACCCCAAACCCCCACACACATGTCATTGTTTGTTTCTATATCCTATTCTCTCTCACACCCCAAACCCCCACACACATGTCACTGTTTGTTTCTATATCCTATTCTCTCTCACACACCCCAAACCCCAATACACATGTCAATGTTTGTTTCTATATCCTATTCTCTTTCACACACGCCAAATTCCCACACACATGTCAGTGTTTGTTTCTATATCCTATTCTCTCTCACACCCCCCCTCCCCAAACCACCACACACATGTCACTTTTTGTTTCAATATCCTATTCTCTCTCACACCCCAAATCCCCACACACGTCATTGTTTGTTTCTATATCCTATTCTCTTTCATACCCCCCCAAACCCACAAACACACGTCAGTGTTTGTTTCTAGATCCTATTCTCTCTCACACACTCCAAAGCCCCACACACATGTCACTGTTTGTTTTTATATCCCATTCTCGCTTGCATCCCCAAACTGCACACACATGTCACTGTTTGTTTCTATATCCTATTCTCCCTCGCATCCCCAAACCCCACACACATGTCACTGTTTGTTTCTATATCATATTCTCTCTCATACACCCCAAACCCCCACACACATGTCACTGTTTGTTTCTATATCCTATTCTCTCTCACACACCCAAATCCCCACACACATGTTAATGTTTGTTTCTATATCCTATTCTCTCTCACACCCCCCCCACCTAAAACCCCCACACACACGTCACTGTTTGTTTCAATATCCTATTCTCTCTCACACACCTCAAACCCCCATACACATGTCAGTGTTTGTTTCTATATCCTATTCTCTCTCACACACCCCAAACCCCCACACACAAGGGGACAAGGTGGTCTAGAGGTAAGGTGCTCGCCTCTCGTGCCAAGGGTCCCGGGTTCGAAACCAGGGCCGTGCAGGCATGTTGGAAGTTTGGGATTTTTCTCATATTTTCGTGTCCCTGACTCTATTGAGGGGTAGGATCGAGTACCTAGTCTTCTCGGATAAGGACGAAAAAAATTCGGAGGGCCCGTGTGCACGTTGCGCACGTTAAAGATACCTTGGCAGTTGGAAATCGTAAAGAGCAGGCCGAACAGGCCGCTGCCCGGGCAAAATTAAATTAAATTCATCTCTATCAGTCCCTCCCCCCTCATCTCCCCCCCCCCAAAAAAAAAAAAAAAAACGCCGACCGGCGCTGCACTGTGGCGACGACGTGCCTGCTCCAGTTATAACTGTGCTGCAATGGCACAAAGGCAAAATTTCCCAAATGGTATTAAAGAGTTATACAAATACAAATACAAATACAAATACATGTCAGAGTTTATTTCTATATCCTATTCTCTCTCACACACCCCAAACCCCCACACACATGTCAGAGTTTATTTCTATATCCTATTCTCTCTCACACACCCCAAACCCCCACACACATGTCAAAGTTTATTTCTATATCCTATTATCTCTCACACACCCCAAACCCCCACACACATGTCAGTGTTTGTTTCTATATCCTATTCTCTCTCACACACCCCAAACCCCCACACACATGTCAGTGTTTATTTCTATATCCTATTATCTCTCACACACCCCAAACCCCCACACACATGTCAGTGTTTATTTCTATATCCTATTATCTCTCACACACCCCAAACCCCCAAACACATGTCAGTGTTTATTTCTATATCCTATTATCTCTCACACACCCCAAACCCCCACACACATGTCAGTGTTTATTTCTATATCCTATTATCTCTCACACACCCCAAACCCACACACACATGTCAGTGTTTCTTTCTATATCCTATTATCTCTCACACACCCCAAACCCCCACACACATGTCAGTGTTTATTTCTATATCCTATTCTCTCTCACACACCCCAAACCCCCACACACATGTCAGTGTTTGTTTCTATATCCTATTCTCTCTCACACACCCCAAACCCCCACACACATGTCATTGTTTGTTTTTATATCCTATTCTCTCTCACACACCCCAAACCCCCACACACATGTCAGTGTTTGTTTCTATATCCTATTCTCTCTCACACACCCCAAACCACCACACACATGTCAGTGTTTGTTTCTATATCCTATTCTCTCTCACACACCCCAAACCCCCACACACATGTCAGTGTTTGTTTCCATATCCTATTCTCTCTCACACACCCCAAACCCCCATACACATGTCAGTGTTTGTTTCTATATCCTATTCTCTCTCACACACCCCAAACTCCCACACACATGTCAGTGTTTGTTTCTATATCCTATTCTCTCTCACACACCCCAAACCCCCACACACATGTCAGTGTTTATTTCTATATCCTATTCTCTCTCACACACCCCAAACCCCCATACACATGTCATTGTTTGTTTCTATATCCTATTCTCTCTCACACCCCAAACCCCCACACACATGTCACTGTTTGTTTCTATATCCTATTCTCTCTCACACACGCCAAATTCCAACACACATATCAGTGTTTGTTTCTATATTCTATTCTCACTCACACCCCCCCCCCCAAACCACCACACACATGTCACTTTTTGTTTCAATATCCTATTCTCTCTCACACCCCAACCCCCCACACACGTCATTGTTTGTTTCTATATCCTATTCTCTTTCACACCCCCCAACCCCCAAATACACGTCAGTGTTTGTTTCTATATCCTATTCTCTCTCACACACCCCAAACCCCCACACACATGTCATTGTTTGTTTCTATATCCTATTCTCTCTCACACACCCCAAACCCCCACACACATGTCATTGTTTGTTTCTATATCCTATTCTCTCTCACACCCCAAACCCCCACACACATGTCACTGTTTGTTTCTATATCCTATTCTCTCTCACACACCCCAAACCCCAATACACATGTCAATGTTTGTTTCTATATCCTATTCTCTTTCACACACGCCAAATTCCCACACACATGTCAGTGTTTGTTTCTATATCCTATTCTCTCTCACACCCCCCCCCCCAAACCACCACACACATGTCACTTTTTGTTTCAATATCCTATTCTCTCTCACACCCCAAACCCCCACACACGTCATTGTTTGTTTCTATATCCTATTCTCTTTCATACCCCCCCAAACCCACAAACACACGTCAGTGTTTGTTTCTATATCCTATTCTCTCTCACACACTCCAAAGCCCCACACACATGTCACTGTTTGTTTTTATATCCCATTCTCGCTCGCATCCCTAAACCGCACACACATGTCACTGTTTGTTTCTATATCCTATTCTCTCTCGCATCCCCAAACCCCACACACATGTCACTGTTTGTTTCTATGTCATATTCTCTCTCACACACCCCAAACCCCACACACATGTCACTGTTTGTTTCTATATCCTATTCTCTCTCACACACCCCAAACCCCCACACATGTCACTGTTTGTTTCTATATCCTATTCTCTCTCACACACCCCAAACCCCACACACATGTCACTGTTTGTTTCTATATCCTATTCTCTCTCACACACCCCAAACCCCCACACATGTCACTGTTTGTTTCTATATCCTATTCTCTCTCACACACCCCAAACCCCACACACATGTCACTGTTTGTTTCTATATCCTATTCTCTCTCACACACCCCAAACCCCACACACATGTCACTGTTTGTTTCTATATCCTATTCTCTCTCACACACCCCAAACCCCACACACATGTCACTGTTTGTTTCTATATCCTATTCTCTCTCACACACCCCAAACCCCCACACATGTCACTGTTTGTTTCTATATCCTATTCTCTCTCACACACCCCAAACCCCACACACATGTCACTGTTTGTTTCTATATCCTATTCTCTCTCATACACCCCAAACCCCCACACACATGTCACTGTTTGTTTCTATATCCTATTCTCTCTCACACACCCAAATCCCCACACACATGTTACTGTTTGTTTCTATATCCTATTCTCTCTCACACCCCCCCCTAAAACCCCCACACACACGTCACTGTTTGTTTCAATATCCTATTCTCTCTCACACACCCCAAACCCCCATACACATGTCACTGTTTGTTTCAATATCCTATTCTCTCTCACACACCCCAAACCCCCATACACATGTCACTGTTTGTTTCAATATCCTATTCTCTCTCACACACACCAAACTCCCACACACATGTCAGTGTTTGTTTCTATATCCTATTCTCTCTCACACACCCCAAACCCCCACACACATGTCAGTGTTTATTTCTATATCCTATTATCTCTCACACACCCCAAACCCCCACACACATGTCAGTGTTTATTTCTATATCCTATTATCTCTCACACACCCCAAACCCCCACACACATGTCAGTGTTTATTTCTATATCCTATTATCTCTCACACACCCCAAACCCCCACACACATGTCAGTGTTTATTTCTATATCCTATTCTCTCTCACACACCCCAAACCCCCACACACATGTCAGTGTTTATTTCTATATCCTATTCTCTCTCACACACCCCAAACCCCCACACAGATGTCACTATTTGTTTCTATATCCTATTCTCTCTCACACACCCCAAACCCCCACACACATGTCAGTGTTTATTTCTATATCCTATTCTCTCTCACACCCCCCAAATCCCCACACACGTCACTGTTTATTTCTATATCCTATTCTCTCTCACACACCCCAAACCCCCACACACATGTCAGTGTTTATTTCTATATCCTATTCTCTCTCTCACACCCCAAACCCATACACACATGTCAGTGTTTATTTCTATATCCTATTCTCTCTCTCACACCCCAAACCCACACACACATGTCAATGTTTGTTTCTATATCGCAATCTCACGTCCTCCCCCCACCCTCCGTACACCTCTATATATGCCACTGTTGGTTATGGCAACGTTCCCCCCCCCCAACCTCCCACACCTCTATGTGCTTCAGTGTTTGTTTCTATATCAATTCTCTCTTCCATCCCGCATAACACATCTCTATGTATGTCTGTGCTGGCTTCCATATCGAGTTCTCACCCCCCCTCCCACCCCACCGAATGCTGTTTGTATGCCAGTGTTTGTCTCTACATCGGATTCCTTAGCAATCCACCTCCCCCCCCCCCCCCCCCCCGGCGGATTTCTATATATTATGTAGGTGTTTGTTTCTACATTGGATTCTATCTTACAACCCCCTCTACACACCTCTATACTTTTTATATGACAGTGTTTTTTTGGCTTCTGATTCTCCTCAACCGCCCCCCCCCCCGGGCCCCACACACACACATACCTCTATGTATGTCAGTGTTTGTTTCTACATCGGATTCTCTCTCCACACCTCCCCCCCCCCCCCCCCACCCCCAACAGTATTTGAAAGATAGTGATTGAGCCGCGATTTTTGGGCAGATAATCGTCTGCTGGCAATGGTGGCATAAGGGATTTAAGTGACTTGCGGCCTTGCAACGATAGGTAAAGCAAATCTCCACACACGCCCACGATTCGCCCAGCTTCACCCAGCTACACAAACTTGTATTACAAATCCCTCCCTCCCACCATCCCCCCCCCCCCCCAAAGTTAAAAAAATGTTCATCATCTCCGACCACAATAATGGACACGGACAAGTAGAGTTAATTTATTATGAATGCGCTGTTCATACTCAACTTTGAAAGATAATAAAATATCGACACAACTTTAAGTTCCATTTCTAAGGGTGTTACCCGAGGCACGGGGTACCGTAATGAACTAATTCTTCATATTCCGCCTGTTGTCTTAATATATAATTGGCTCTTTTCGTCTTGGCAGACAATCAGCAGCTAAATAGTTTTTGTACTGCATGCCTGGGCTGTGGGTATGGAGGAAGTGCCTACCCCATGGTGCACTTTCCCCCTCTCGACAGTGTTGATTTGATTCATTGGAACGACATGGTCGATACGCCTGGAATCAACAGTGTTGCAGGAGGTGCATTCCTCCGTGTAGTCTGCCTTTAGGGGTTCTCCCTATTTTTTAAATTAATTAATAATGAATTATATAAGAATTTTATGTTGGAAATGATGTGGCTGAATTTCAATCTATTAATTTTTAGTTTCAATTTTGCCAGGGCAGTGGGCCTGAACGTCCTACTCTTTAAGATTTCCAACTGCCAAGGTATCTTTAACGTGCGCAATTTTTCGTCCTTATCCGAGAAGACCAGTTACTCGATTCTAAACACAAATCTATATGCGTCAGTGTTTGTTTCTATATCCAAATCTCTCTGACACACCCCAAACCCCCACACACATGTCAATGTTTGTTTCTATTACCTATTCTCTCTCACACACCCCAAACCCTCACACACACGTCAGAGTTTGTTTCTATATCCTATTCTCTCTCACACACCCCAAACCCCCACACACATGTCAGTGTTTGTTTCTATATCCTATTCTCTCTCACACACCCCAAACCCTCACACACAAGTCAGAGTTTGTTTCTATATCCTATTCTCTCTCACACCCCCCCAAACCCCCACACACATGTCAGTGTTTATTTCTATTTCCTATTCTCTCTCACATACCCCAAACCCCCACACACATGTCAGAGTTTGTTTCTATATCCTATTCTCTCTCACACTCCCCAAACCCCCACACACATGTCAGTGTTTATTTCTATTTCCTATTCTTTCTCAAACACCCTAAACCCTCACACACGTCAATGTTTGTTTCTATATCCTATTCTCTCTCACACACCCCAAATCCCCCCACACACATGTCAATATTTGTTTCTATATCCTATTCTCTCTCACACACCCCAAACCCCCACACACATGTCAATGTTTGTTTCTATATCCTATTCACTCTCACACTCCCCAAACCCCCACACACATGTCAATGTTTGTTTCTATATCATATTCTCTTTCAAACACACCCCAAACCCCCACACACATGTCAGTGTTTGTTTCTATATCCTATTCTCTGTCACGCACTCCAAACCCTCACACACGTCAATGTTTGTTTTTATATCCTATTCTCTCTCACACACCCCAAACCCCCACACACATGTCATTGTTTGTTTCTATATCCTATTCTCTCTCACACACACCAAACCTCCACACACACGTCAATGTTTGTTTCTATATCCTATTCTCTCTCACACACACCAAACCCCCACACACATGTCAGTGTTTGTTTCTATTACCTATTCTCTCTCACACACCCCAAACCCTAATACACATGTCAGTGTTTGTTTCTATTACCTATTCTCTCTCACACACCCCAAACCCTAATACACATGTCAGTGTTTATTTCTATTACCTATTCTCTCACACACACACCAAACTTGCACACACATGTCAGTGTTCGTTTTTATATCCTATTCTCTCTCACACACCCCAAAACCCCCACAGACATTTCAATGTTTGTTTCTAAATCCTATTCTCTCTCACACACACCAAACCCCCACACACATGCCAGTGTTTGTTTCTATATCCTATTCTCTCTCACACACCCCAAACCCCCACACACATGTCAGTGTTTGTTTCTATATCCTATTCTCTCTCACACACCCCAAACCCCCACACACATGTCTGTGTTTGTTTCTATATAATATTCTCTCTCACACACCGCAAACCCCCACACACATGTCAGTGTTTGTTTCTATATCCTATTCTCTCTCACACACCCCAAACCCCCACACACATGTCAGTGTTTGTTTCTGTATCCTATTATCTCTCACACACACCAAACCTCCACACACATGTCAGTGTTTGTTTCTATATCATATTCTCTCTCACACACACCAAACCTCCACACACACGTCAATGTTTGTTTCTATATCCTATTCTCTCTCACACACACCAAACCCCCACACACATGTCAATGTTTGTTTCTATATCCTATTCTCTCTCACACACCCCAAACCCCCACACACATGTCAATGTTTGTTTCTATATCCTATTCTCTCTCACACACCCCAAACCCTCATACACATGCCAGTGTTTATTTCTATTACCTATTCTCTCTCAAACACCCCAAACCCCCACACAAATGTCACTATTTGTTTCTATATCCTATTCTCTCTCACACACCCCAAACCCCCACACACATGTCAGTGTTTCTTTCTATATCCTATTCTCTCTCACACACCCCAAACCCTCATACACATGCCAGTGTTTATTTCTATTACCTATTCTCTCTCACACACCCCAAACCCCCACACAAATGTCAGAATTTGTTTCTATATACTATTCTCTCTCAACATCCCAAACCCCCACACGCATGTCATTGTTTGGTTCTATATCCTATTCTCTCTCACACCCCAAACCCCCACACACATGACACTGTTTGTTTCTATATCCTATTCTCTCTCACACACCCCAAACCCCCACACACATGACACTGTTTGTTTCTATATCCTTTTTTCTCTCACACACCCCAAACCCCCACACACATGACACTGTTTGTTTCTATATCCTATTCTCTCTCACACACCACAAACCCCCATACACATTTCAGTGTTGGTTTCTATATCCTATTCTCTCTCACACCCCAAACTCCCACACACATGACACTGTTTTTTTCTATATCCTATTCTCTCTCACACACCCCAAACCCCCACACACATGTCAGTGTTTATTTCTATATCCTATTCTCTCTCACACACCCCAAATCCCCACACACATGTCAGTGTTTGTTTCTATATCCTATTCTCTCTCACACACGCAAAATCCCCACACACATGTCAGTGTTTATTTCTATATCCTATTCTCTCTCACACACCCCAAATCCCCACACACATGTCATTCTTTGTTTCTATATCCTATTCTCTTTCTCACACCCGCCCCCCCCAAAACCCCCACACATATGTCACTGTTTGTTTTAATATCCTTTTCTCTTTCACACCCTCAAACGCCCACACACGTCATTGTTTGTTTCTATATCCTATTCTCTCTCACACAGCCCAAACCCCACACACTCATGTCAGAGTATGTTTCTATATCCTATTCTCTCTTGCATCCCCAAACCCCCACACACATGTCACTGTTTGCTTCTATATCCTATTCTCCCTCCCACACCCAAACCCCACACACATCTATGCATACATATGTCAGTGTTTGTTTCTATATCGCAATCTAACGTCCCTCATCCACAGCCTCCTTACACCTCTATATATGCCACTGTTGGTTACGGCATCGGATTCCCCCCTCCCCCGACAACCTCCCACACCTCTAAGTGCTTCAGTGTTTGTTCTACATCAATTCTCTCTTCCCTCCCGCACAATACATATCTATTTAAGTCTGTGCTGGCTTCCATATCGACTTTCCACTCCCCCCTTCCCACACCGCCTAATGCTGTTTGTATGCCAGTGTTATTCTCTACATCGGATTCCCTAGCACCTCCCCCCACCCCCCCCCCCAGCTCCCCCGCCGATTTCTATATATTATGTAGCTATTTGTTTCTATATTGGATTCTATCGTACAATCCCCTCTACACACCTCTATACTTTTTATATGACACACATGTCAGTGTTTATTTCTATATCCTATTCTCTCTCACACACCCCAAACCCTCATAGACATGTCAGAGTTTGATTCTATATCCTATTCTCTCTCACACACCCCAAACGCCCACATACATGTCAGAGTTTGTTTCTATATCATATTCTCTCTCACACACCCAAACCCACACACATGTCAGTGTTTATTTCTATATCCTATTCTCTCTCACACACCCCAAACCCTCAAACACATGTCATTGTGTGTTTCTATATCTTATTCTCTCTCACACACCCCAAACCCCCACACACATGTCAGTATTAGTTTCTACATACTATTCTCTCCAACAAACCCCAAACCCCCACACACATGTCAGTGTTTGGTTCTATATCCTATTCTCTCTCACACACCCCAAACCCTCAAACACATGTCATTGTGTGTTTCTATATCTTATTCTCTCTCACACACCCCAAACCCCCACACACATGTCAATATTAGTTTCTATATCCTATTCTCTCTCAACACCCCAAACCCCCACACGCATGTCAGTGTTTGGTTCTATATCCTATTCTCTCCAACACATCCCAAATCCCCACACACATGTCACTGTTTGTTTCTATATCCTATTCTCTCTCACACACCCCAAACCCCAATACACATGTCAGTGTTTGTTTCTATATCCTATTCTCTCTCACACACCCCAAACCCCCACACAAATGTCACTATTTGTTTCATATATCCTATTCTCTCTCAACACCCCAAACCCCCACACGCATGTCAGTGTTTGTTTCTATATCCTATTCTCTCTCACACACGCAAAATCCCCACACACATGTCAGTGTTTGTTTCTATATCCTATTCTCTCTCACACCCCCAAACCCCCACACACATGTCAGAGGTTGTTTCTATATCCTATTCTCTCTCACATCTCAGCCCCCAACAAACCCCCAAATACACGTCAGTGTTTGTTTCTATATCCTATTCTTCCCTCACACACCCCAAACCCCCACACACATGTCACTGTTTGTTTCTATATCCTATTCTCCCTCGCATCCCCAAACCCCACACACATGTCAGAGTTTGTTTGTATATCCTATTCTATCTCGCATCCCCAAACCCAACACACATGTCACTGTTTGTTTCTATATCATATTCTCTCTCGCATCCCCAAACCCCACACACATGTCACTGTTTGTTTCTATATCATATTCTCTCTCGCATCCCGAAACACCACACACGTGTCACTGTTTGTTTCTATGTCATATTCTCTCTCGCATCCCCAAACCCCAGGCATTTGTCACTGTTTGTTTCTATATCATGTTCTCTCTCGCATCCCCAAACCCCACACACATGTCACTGTTTGTTTCTATATCATATTCTCTCTCGCATCCCAAAACACCACACACATGTCACTGTTTGTTTCTATATCATATTCTCTCTCGCATCCCCAAACCCCACACACATGTCACTGTTTCATTATATATCCTATTCTCCCTCCCACCCCCAAACCCCACACGCATCTATGCATATATATGTCAGTGTTTGTTTCTATATCGCAATCTAACGTCCCTCACCCACAGCCTCCTTACACCTCTATATATGCCACTGTTGGTTACGGCATCGGATTCCCCCCTCCCCCGACAACCTCCCACACCTCTAAGTGCTTCAGTGTTTGTTTCTACATCAATTCTTTCTCCATCCCGCACAACACATCTCTATTTAAGTCTGTGCTGGTTTCTATATCCTATTCTCTCTCACACACACCAAACCCTCACACACACGTCAGTGTTTGTTTCTATATCCTATTCTCTCTCACACACCCCAAACCCCCACACACATGTCACTGTTCGTTTCTATATCCTATTCTCCCTCGCATCCCCAAACCCCACACACATGTGAATGTTTGTTTGTATATCCTATTCTCTCTCGCATCCCCAAACCCCACACACATGTGAATGTTTGTTTTTATATCCTATTCTCCCTCGCATCCCCAAACCCCACACACATGTCATTGTTTGTTTCTATACCCTATTCTCTCTCACACACCCAAACCCACACACATGTCATTGTTTGTTTCTATATCCTATTCTCTCTCACACACACCAAACCCCCACACACATGTCAGAGTTTGTTTCTATATCCTATTCTCTCTCACACCCCCAAACCCACACACACGTCATTGTTTGTTCCCTACCACCCCCCCCCACCCCACCCCCAGCACCTCCGCCGATTTCTATATATTTTGTAGGTATTTGTTTCCATATTGGATTCTATCGTACAACCCCCTCTACACACCTCTATACTTTTTATATGACACACATGTCAGAGTTTGTTTCTATATCCTATTCTCTCTCACACACCCCAAACCCCCACACACATGTCATTGTTTGTTTCTATATCCTATTCTCTCTCACACACCCCAAACCCTCACACACGTTGTCACAAATCCCAGACTGGGAGATGTAATAGTTTATAACAGGACAACAATCACGAACGACAAGTATAAAACCTAACAGAACAACCCATCAGACTCACACATTTATTATACATAAACATAAAGATATAGCGCAAATACATACATTATATTATTCAATTTAACTGCCGTACAACGGCCTTCTCCCGTACGCACACTTCCTCGGGTCCACAACCCGGTAATTACTTCTAAAGACCCTTCGGCCTCAGCCTCTCCACTCAGGGTCTTAATGACACACTAGTATTCTTTCACCCCACAGTCTCTCAATAGCGCCTCCCTATGGCAATAACACCTGAGCCCCTATAGCACCTCACGTGGCCCTAGCACGTTAATAATTCAATTCACATGAATAACTCAGTCGCACAGTAATACATCCATGTGACAGTAGTACATCTTAATAGCACATTTCAATCATATATACATCCCTGTCTGTGGCCAGACTGCCACGATTCATGTGCTGCGACTGTCCTACACGACAGCGTCCCTCCTGGCCTATGTGCAGCCTTCGGCCCTATGCTGGCCTATCCCCTGTGCTCACCGTAGGCGGCGCTTCGGCCCGACCCCGGCACCTACAAAAATAACATTATATTGGTATAATACAATACCATTTCTATTCACTTCACCCCTCATTACAACTCATGAAGCGTACACACAATAGTTCACCTTTCACTCACCAAACATCCTACGGTAACACACCTCCAACGTATTCCACCCTACTCACTCTCGCTACAAACCCATGAAGCTAACTTCCATCTATCGCTCATGGCGCACATTGCTATACACAGTATCAAGGACTTCCACATTCCTCACATATACTTATTTACATCATGGTCATAGGCGAATATAATACATCAATCATCATAATTATAAATCACAGTTCCACCTACCAGTCATCACTGGAAAACACACAACAATCTCCCGACTGCCCTGATCTCACGTCTGTCCCCTAGGACCTTCTAACTTGCAGTGATAGTAGTACAGCGCTCTCGCCTCATGCCGACCCCCCAACTCACAACATGCACGCTTTAACGTTAACTCACAGAAGTCAAAATAGGTGAGCAGCCTCACTATCCCGTGAGTCATTCCCTCACTTCCATGCCCCCGTAATCTTTGAATCCCTCTCACTCCACTCGTGACATCATCCCCCACCCCAAAAAAATTAATGCAATTAATTTCCAAATCGCACCAAGATAAATGTCAACGAGTGAGCGTGAGCGATATTTACGTAAAAATGACCTACTCACCCCTAGCACATATGATATATGATACCTAAATCAGAGGAAAACCTGGCGATCAATTTGCCCTGCACTATGCATATATATATCACATCATCAATAGCTAACTAAACACAATACCCAATACAGAATCAAAATCACTCAACGTATCAACCATTCTTCATATAATATTTATAATGTCAATATTTTAAAGTCGACGACTCGTTCACAAAGATCCTGTCACTGTTCCTGTCCTCCGATGTGTAAGCTCCTGAACTCTTCCTCTAGGCTCGACTAAGGTAGTCGGCGATATGATTGCTGGTTCCTGGAATTGGTTGTATAACGAACGTATACGGCTGTAAAGCCAATGCCCATCTAGACAAGCGTGGGCTGGATGAACGATTCTTCGACAAAAACGTTGTCACGAGTGGAGTGAGTGCAATTAAGGGGATTGCTACAGAGCGGGTGTAGAGTAAGAAGGGCTCACAGTAGACAGCAAGTTAAGCGTGCTGTTGTGAGTAGTGGGGGGGGGGGTCTGAAGGAGGCGAAAGCGCTGTATAACTAGCACTGCAAGTTAGAAGGTCCTACGGAACGGACCTGTGAATAAGAGCCCATCGGGCGGACATAAAGGGAGCAGTCGAGAAGACTAGTGAGAGAGTCTTTCCAATAATGACTGGTATGTAGAACGTTGATTGATTATTATGGTTGATGTATTATATTATATTCGTCTATTACCATGATGTGAATAAGTATATGTGAGGAATGTGGAAGTCCTTGATATTGGATATAGCAATGTGCGCCATGAGCGATAGATGAAAGTGAGTCATGGATTTGTAGCGCGAGTGAGTAGTGTGTACTCCGATGGAGGTGTGTTACCGTAAGATGTGTGGTGAGTGAAAGGTGAACTAGTGTGTGTACGCTTCATGGATTGTAAGGAGAGGTGGAGTGAATAGAAATGGTAGGGTATTATACCAATGTAATGTTATTCTTGTAGGTGTCGGGGACGGGCCGAAGAGCCACCTCGATGAGCACAAGTGATAGGCCAGCATAGGGCCGGAGGCCGTACACAGGCCAGAAGTGAGACTGTCGGTGCAGGACAGTAGAGGCACATAAAGTCGTGGCAGTCGGGCCACGGACAGGGACGTAGATATGAGAGTGAATGAGATACTATATTATTGCCATGATGAGGGGCAAGTGAACTGATAAGTTGTATGGCAATAGGAAGGTGATGTTGAGAGACGGCGGTGCCAGTGAATCATTAATGTGCTATTAAGACCCTGAGGGGAGAGGCTGAGGCCGAAGTGCCTTTAGGAGTAACTACCGGATTGTGGATCCGAGGGAGAGTGTGTGTGAGAATAAGGCCGTTGTACGGCAGTTCATTTCAATAATATAATGTATGTAATTGCGCTATTATATGTATAATTATGTTTAATAAATGTGTGAGTCTGATGGGTTGTTTTGTTAAGTGTTAACTTGTTTGTTCGTGATTGTCGTCCTGTCATAAACTATTACATCTCCCAGTCTGGGATTTGTGACACTGGGGGCTCGTCCTGTTTACCTGTGGTCATTTTGACATTGTGTATTCATTATATCTAGTTGTTTTTCTGTTGTGCTAGGAATTCGTGCTGTTGTCTTTGTTCGTGGGATGAATGGAAATGTCATGATGGTAGGATTTATGTATGGTTATGAATAATAATATGTATTGATGCATGTATTTTGATGAATATGTATTAATGTGTACTTAAATTTCTGCAGAGTGTGTGTGCCAGCCTGAGGAGACAAGCGGCCAGAGCTCCGATTAAGGGGAGGAGTTAAACTCAAAATTCGAAGTTAAGTGAAACTGAAATTTTGTACCCTGGATCGGGGGCTGTCCCTTTAATCTGTCTTTTTCTCTGTTTTTGCTGTTTTCGTTGGCTGTGTTGAACCTAGTTTATCCTTTAAAAAAAAGGTGTGATAAACTTGGAACTTCGTTCATCACGGTGAACATTCTGTAGGGACCTGTCTTTTTATTTAGAGTGTAGCGTCGATATCTTCTCTGTTCCGCAGGAAGACGTATTCTCTTGTCCCTCTTTCTACCTATCTATAGATACGTTCTTTTTTTTCAGACTCTGTTCTTGTTTGTACCGTGTTGTGTAATCGGCGTAGTTAGGTTGCATTCTTTTTTCCATTATATTTTCTTTTTTAGGTCTTTGTCCTAGTCTGGTTCGTTGTCCTTGACGTACTTGTGGTCCTTCTACTGTATTTCTTCATTCTTGTCGTTTCTATTTTCTTTTATAATTAATAGTGCTATACATTTTATAGATATAGAATTAGTTGTGCTGCAAAGGTAAATTTCTGAATTGTATTTGAGACAACTGGGTATTGTTATATCTGTTGTGATCTCAGGTCTCTGGTCGTATCGTTAGTGATCATACCGACAGGTTGGTCGTCTTATAATAGATACCATAACCATAAATCTGTGAAATGGCGGAACTCCAACAACTAATGAAGTTGGGTAAGGAACTTGGCCTGGAGGGAGAAGAGCTACGCGGCTGGATTAAAGAACAGCAGGCAGAAATGCGCGATGAGCGTGCTAAGGATAGAGAACAGGAAAAAAAGGATAAGGAAGAGGAAAGAGAGTTTAAGTTAAAGGAGTTGCACCAGCAACAGGAGAGAGAGGCTAAGGATAAGCAACAGGAAAGAGAGGCTAAGGATAAGGAACAGGAAAGAGAGTTTAAGTTAAAGTAGTTAGAAGCTCAGCGACAGGAGAGACAGGCTAAGGAAAGGGAGCAAGAGATAAGGTTAAAGGAGATAGAGGCGCAAGTAAAGATTGCGGAGTTAGAACTCAAGAAGAATACGCCAGCGGAAACGGCTGAGCGGCAGGTACATAATAAAGGTGGCGTTAGGATTAAGCTCCCTACGTTCGACGACCGGAAGGACGACATAGACGCCTTCCTTTACAGGTTCGAGCTGAACGCACAATTGCAATGGGGGGAAAATAAGGAATTATGGGCCACGTACCTGGCCTCGCTTTTGCAGGGGCGAGCGTTAACCTACTTTAAAGAGCTACAGCGCGAAGACGTGCAAGATTACGATAAGCTGAAGGCTTTGCTGCTTCGCCGATTTGCGCGTACCGAGGAATATTTCCGGGAGCAGTTTAGGCGAGCACGTGCAGATACCAGGGAGGACTTTGCTGCCTTCGTCGCGAGACTAACGGAGTATTTCGCGAACTGGGTAGACTTGGCGCATGTGGGCACGGATTTTGCTAAACTGAAAGACCTAATGATCCGTGACCAGCTGTATGCGTCGTGCCACAAAGATCTGGTGGCTTTCCTGAAAGAGAACGAACCCGCGACGGTGCAGGAGGCGTCTAAGTTGGCGGAGGCATACCGTACGGCGCATCCGTCCAAACCAGTCGCCAGGGCGTACGTCCAAGATGCTGGGTACGTCGCCGTTGTCGAGGGGTCGCCGGCAGGACTTAGGGACAGGTCGCGTCAGCGTGGTGCCTATAGCGGGCAAGCCCAGGGGCAGCGTAGGGGCTATCACCAATCACCGGCATATGGATCCGGTAAGTTTGACCGAGCAGGAGGGCTAGGTCGCGGTAATGGCCGGGGGCGAATTGTGACCTTTGCCGATGACCGACGGCATAGGGACTTTAGTTCCGGTCGCGATGGGTCACGGGGACCCAGGCCTAGTACAGCACAGGGAGCGGAGTGTTGGACTTGCGGACGCGTGGGTCACTTTTCACGCGAGTGTAGGGCCGCGAAGTGTTGGAACTGCGGAAGAGCAGATCACATCAGCGTGAACTGCCCTGCAGGTAGGATAGCGGCGAACGTGGACAGTAGCTCCAGTCCATGTTCCCCAAATAAATTTCATCATGCGGCTGCGTGTGTTACATCGGACAACGGAGGCGGACAGTATTCTAAGTGTCCCAGTTGTGAGAAGTTATTATCTTCCGGTGTTTTACCTTGTGGGAGAAAGATCCCCGTCATAAATTCATGTCATACAGGAGGTGGTCTTAGGGTTTATCCGGGGTTTGTTGGGGACGAACCGGTCTCGGTTTTACGAGATACGGGATCTACCGTTGTGGGAGTGCATAGAGACTGCATTCGGGATTCACAGCTTACAGGTGAGACTGTCCCGTGCATCCAATTTTCGGGGGCCATTGAGAAATTACCCATGGCAAGAATAATGATAGATACACCTTTCCTTAGCGGGGAAGTCGAAGCAGTCGTTGGTTGTTTTCCAGGCGCCCAGCTCATCATTGGGAATGTATCACGGGTAGTTTCCCCTTCCGATGAGAACGTGCAAGCATGGTCGCAATCAAAAGGTATTGACTTTTGCGCCGCGGTCGAAACACGTCGACGGGTAACTGATAAAGATAAGATTAGACCTTTGGCGACGCCAGCGGTCAACCTAGATATCACGCCAGAGCGCTTGGCGAGATTACAAAGGGAGGACCCATCATTAAACCCATGTTTTGGGGAAGCGCGAACCGAGAAAACGAGGAAATATAAGAACGGCTCGTCTTCCTTTTTTGTCCAGGGGGGCATTCTGTTCCGTATGTACGTCACAGTGGCTTCCGTTCAAAAGCATGTCGTCGTGCCACGGTCGTTGATTGCTACAGTATTGCGTCTGGCCCATGATGTTCCATTAGCGGGTCATATGGGAAGTGCTAGAACCAAGGAGAGAGTTCTAAAAGATTTTTATTGGCCATCGATACATAGAGATGTACGGCTGTATTGTAAGACGTGCAGTGCGTGCCAAAAGACGACGCATAGGGGTCGTACACCCCAGACTCCTCTTCAAAAGATCCCCACGGTTTCGGAACCGTTTAAAAAGGTTTCGATAGACCTTGTTGATTTAAGAGAAAGATTATCTTCAGCGCGCACTATAGCAGAAGAAGCGTCTAGTATCGCTTCAGCAAGAGCAAAGACCTATAAAGATATAGGGTCCAAACTGAGAATTTTTAAGCCAGGAGACAAGGTCCTGTTGTTGTTACCTACGGACCATAATAAGTTATTGATGACATGGAAAGGTCCTTATGTTATTGAGCGAGTTGTTTCGAAGGTAGATTACGCTATCCACATTGATGGAACGAGTAAGGTTTTAGATGTTAATATGCTACAGAGATTTTATGAGAGACCACAGTATCTGTGTGCACAGACAAGACCAGAGGAGACTGTCTTCTCTACTGCTTGTACGGGGGTCGTAGACCAGTTGGACTGTGACGTAAGCGACACCGAGGCGCAGGAAGAGGTACAAATTCAATTGCCGGAGTTAACTCCGACACAAGGTTACAGGGACGTAAAAATTAACCCTGACCTTACGAGTTCAAGGAGTAGGGAACTTGAGACCCTGTTAGCGTCATTCCCGGATGTTGTTACGGATTTGCCGGGTCGCACTACGGTGATCCAGCACCAAATAAAGTTGACTTCGGATAAGCCAGTATTTCTTAGACCGTATCCGCTGCCTTTTTCTTCGAGAGATAGAGTCATAAAGGAAGTTGAGTCAATGTTGAAGTTAGATGTGATAGAACCATCAACATCGCCGTATTCATCACCCATCGTCCTCGTGAAAAAACTTGATGGATCGGTGCGGTTCTGTATTGATTTTCGAAGACTGAACACTATTACGGTAGGCGATAGGGAGCCTATTCCGTTTCAGGAGGAATTAATAGCTTCATTGGCCGGGTCCACGTGGTTTTCCAAGATAGATTTGACGAAAGGGTATTGGGAAATCCCGCTTACTGAGGAGTCTAAACAATACACGGCGTTCCAAACGCCCATTGGATTATTCCAATTTAAGGTCATGCCATTTGGGTTGGTAAACGCGCCAGCGACGTTTGCACGATTAATGAGATTAGTGTTGAAGGACATACCTAATGTCGTGTCATTCTTTGATGATATAGCATGCCATACGTCGACATGGTCTGATCATATTCAGACACTAACAGTAATTTTTCAACGATTACGTCATTTTGGGTTAACTGCTAAACCCGCAAAGATGGATTTGGCATGTCCAGAGATAATATTCTTAGGACATATTGTGGGTAGAGGTGTTCAGAGACCGGAAGTAACAAAAATTGACAAGTTAGTAGGGTTGCAAATCCCTAAAACAAAGAAACAAGTCAGAAGCTTAGTGGGAATTTTAAATTATTACAGAAAGTTCATTCCAAATTTTTCCTCCTTGTCATCTTCTCTTACTGACCTTACTAAGAAGGGACAACCCGATAAGGTCCAGTGGACGTCTGAATGTCAGACAGCATTTGATAATTTGGTGACAGCATTATCATCGTCACCCATTCTGATATTACCCGATTTTCGATCTAATTTTATCCTCAGAACGGATGCGTCGGACTCTGGTGTCGGCGCTTGTCTTCTACAGGAGAAGAACGAATGTCTCCATCCTGTATGTTATGTCAGTAGGAAGTTATTGCAGAGAGAAAGAAAGTATTCTGTGATAGAGCGTGAGTGTCTTGCCATTGTCTGGTCCGTCCAGAAACTAGGACGTTATCTCATGGGACGAGAATTTTGTATCCAGACAGACCACAAGCCACTGACATTTTTGTCGAAGAATCGTTCGTCCAGCCCACGCTTGTCTAGATGGGCATTGGCTTTGCAGCCGTATACCTTCGTTATTCAACCAATTCCAGGAACCAGCAATCATATCGCCGACTACCTTAGTCGAGCCTAGGGCAAGATTTCAGGAGCTTATACATCGGAGGACAGGAACATTGACAGGATTTGTGTGAATGAGTCGACTTTAAAATATTGACATTATAAATATGATATGAAGAATGGTTGATAGGTTGAATGGTTTTTGATTCTGTATTAAGTATTGTGGTTAGTTAGCTATTCATGATGTGACACATATATGCACATTGCAGGCCATATTGATCCCCATATTTTCCCCTGATTTCGGTATTTTATATACTAGGGGAACTGCTAGGTCATTTTTTTTAGTGTAGGTATTGCTCACGCTCACTCGTTGACAGTCATCTTGATGCGATTTGAAATTAATTGCATTAATTTTTTTGGGGTGGGGGATGATGTCACGAGTGGAGTGAGTGCAATTAAGGGGATTGCTACAGAGCGGGTGTAGAGTAAGAAGGGCTCACAGTAGACAGCAAGTTAAGCGTGCTGTTGTGAGTAGTGGGGGGGGGGGTCTGAAGGAGGCGAAAGCGCTGTATAACTAGCACTGCAAGTTAGAAGGTCCTACGGAACGGACCTGTGAATAAGAGCCCATCGGGCGGACATAAAGGGAGCAGTCGAGAAGACTAGTGAGAGAGTCTTTCCAGTAATGACTGGTATGTAGAACGTTGATTGATTATTATGGTTGATGTATTATATTATATTCGTCTATTACCATGATGTGAATAAGTATATGTGAGGAATGTGGAAGTCCTTGATATTGGATATAGCAATGTGCGCCATGAGCGATAGATGAAAGTGAGTCATGGATTTGTAGCGCGAGTGAGTAGTGTGTACTCCGATGGAGGTGTGTTACCGTAAGATGTGTGGTGAGTGAAAGGTGAACTAGTGTGTGTACGCTTCATGGATTGTAAGGAGAGGTGGAGTGAATAGAAATGGTAGGGTATTATACCAATGTAATGTTATTCTTGTAGGTGTCGGGGACGGGCCGAAGAGCCACCTCGATGAGCACACGTGATAGGCCAGCATAGGGCCGGAGGCCGTACACAGGCCAGAAGTGAGACTGTCGGTGCAGGACAGTAGAGGCACATAAAGTCGTGGCAGTCGGGCCACGGACAGGGACGTAGATATGAGAGTGAATGAGATACTATATTATTGCCATGATGAGGGGCAAGTGAACTGATAAGTTGTATGGCAATAGGAAGGTGATGTTGAGAGACGGCGGTGCCAGTGAATCATTAATGTGCTATTAAGACCCTGAGGGGAGAGGCTGAGGCCGAAGTGCCTTTAGGAGTAACTACCGGATTGTGGATCCGAGGGAGAGTGTGTGTGAGAATAAGGCCGTTGTACGGCAGTTCATTTCAATAATATAATGTATGTAATTGCGCTATTATATGTATAATTATGTTTAATAAATGTGTGAGTCTGATGGGTTGTTTTGTTAAGTGTTAACTTGTTTGTTCGTGATTGTCGTCCTGTCATAAACTATTACATCTCCCAGTCTGGGATTTGTGACAAACGTTAGTGGCTTGTGGTCTGTCTGGATGTAGAATTCTCGTCCCAACAAATAACGTTCCAGTTTCTGGACGGACCAGACAATGGCAAGACACTCCCGCTCTATCACAGAATATTTCCTTTCTCTCTGCAATAACTTTCGACTGACATAACATACAGGATGTAAATACTCATTCTTCTCCTGTAGAAGACAAGCGCCGACACCAGAGTCCGACAATTCCGTTCTGAGGATAAAATTAGATCGAAAATCGGGTAAAATCAGAATGGGTGACGATGATAATGCTGTCACCAACTTATCAAATGCTGTCTGACATTCAAACGTCCACTGGACCTTATCGGGTTGTCCCTTCTTAGTAAGGTCAGTAAGAGAAGATGACAAGGAGGAAAAATTTGGAATGAACTTCCTGTAATAATTTAAAATTCCCACTAAGCTTCTGACTTGTTTCTTTGTTTTAGGGATTTGCAACCCTACTAATTTGTCAATTTTTGTTACTTCAGGTCTCTGAACACCTCTACCCACGATATGTCCTAAGAATACTATTTCTGGACATGCCAAATACATCTTTGCGGGTTTAGCAGTTAACCCAAAATGACGCAATCGTTGAAAAATTATTGTTAGTGTCTGAATATGATCAGACCATGACGACATATGACACGCTATATCGTCAAAGAATGACACGACATTAGGTATGTCCTTTAATACCAGTCTCATTCATCTTGCAAATGTAGCTGGCGCGTTGACCAATCCAAATGGCATGACCTTAAATTGGAATAATCCCATGGGCGTTTGGAACGCCGTATATTGTTTCGACTCCTCAGAAAGAGGGATTTCCCAATAACCTTTCGTTAAATCTATCTTGGAAAACCACGTGGACCCGGCCAATGAAGCTATTAGTTCCTCCTGAAATGGAATAAGCTCCCTATCGCCTACCGTAATAGTGTTCAATTTTCGAAAATCAATACAGAACCGCACTGATCCATCAAGTTTTTTCACGAGGACGATGGGTGATGAATACGGCGATGTTGATGGTTCTATCACATCTAACTTCAACATTGACTCAACTTCTTTTATAACTCTCTCTCTGGAAGAAAAAGGCAGCGGATAAGGTTTAAGAGATACTGGCTTATCCGAAGTCAACTTTATTTGGTGCTGGATCACCGTAGTGCGACCCGGCAAATCTGTAATAACATCCGGGAATGACGCTAACAGGGTCTTAAGTTCCGTACTCATTGAACTCGTAAGGTCAGGGTTAAATTTTACGTCCCTGTAACCTTGTGTTGGAGTTAACTCCGGCAATTGAATTTGTACCTCTTCCTGCGCCTCGGTGTCGCTTACGTCACTGTCTAACTGGTCTACGACCCCCGTACAAGCAATAGAGAAAACACTCTCCTCTGGTTTCGTCTGAGCACACAGATACTCTGGTCTCTCATAAAATCTCTGTAGCATATTAACATGGAAAACCTTAACTGATCCATCAATCTGAATAGCATAATCTACCTTCGAAACGACTCGCTCGATAGTATACGGACCTTTCCATGTCATCAATAACTTATTATGGTCCGTAGGTAATAACAATAGGACCTTGTCTCCTGGCTTAAAAATTCTCACTTTGGATCCTCTATCTTTATAGTTCTTTGCTCTTGCTGAAGCGATACTAGACGCTTCTTCCGCAATATTCTGAAGAGGAGCCTGGAGTGTACGACCCTTATGCGTCGTCTTTTGGCACGCACTACACGTCTTACAATACACTCGTACATCTCTGTGGATGGATGGCCAGTAAAAATTCTTAAGTACCCTTTCTTTGGTTCTAGCTATCCCCATATGATCCGCTAATGGGACATTGTCACGAGCAGAGTTAGGGTCTTGGGGATGTTACGACTGCACGAGAGGCAGCTAACTCACACTCGGACACAACCACACAAGAAAAGTATTAAATAACTAGAGCGTATATATGTCAGGCCGGTCAGGCCATAGTTTACATAAATATTAATAACAAAACAAAAGACAATAGGGGTATATTCAAACCAAAAAAGACTCTAATTAATAACTTAACCAATGATATTCATGTAACTATGGAGGTACTGCAATCAATAGCAAATAGGTATATTATACGAAACTAGATATCAATTTAAAGTGACCGTTGAGTCGCCACTGGCCAGTCGCCAGGCAAACTCTCCATAAATCATATGGGCTTAAATGTTAGGAGAGCCCAGTACGTTCAAAGCCTACAGAAGCACTCTTCGGCTTGTAGGTAATTTAAGCAGTTGCCAAAAGACTATATTTTATGCACAAACACTATTCAATTCATCAACAATGTGCTATATTATTCCAATCATACTATGGCAATAGATCTATGATACAGGACACTCGTGGTCGAGTGCCAGCTGGGGTTTCCTTAGTCTTCCTATGAGGCTGTAGTTCTCTCTCTATCTCCGATCTCTATTATGCTTGAACAAATAAAATATATTACCATTGCTCACGCCTACTGGTAGGCGCGAACATCAATATAGCGCAGCGTGGGCTTTCAAAGGTCAGCCCACTCAGACCTTTCTTTCTAGAGCTCAGTCAGTCCGTTAGCAAGGACTTCTTGTCTTCAAAGCACACAGTTCAGGTACTGGTCGACCGGAGATACTTCACGACACGATACTTCTGCTCGCCTGTATTCACCTAATCTGAACGTTACACGATGTCTTATACTATCTAACTACCCAGCGTGCTAGTCCGCTGGCCCAATTAGTTCAGCTATCTCATAGGTCGAAACCTCCCACCATTTTAATTGTAGTAATACGTCTGCACTATTCTACCAGCCAGTTAACGTGCAAAAACTTGTCTAGTCATACTTAACAATGTCAACTGTCCCCACCTTGTTTCACCCCTACTCCATTACTTATTAATCACGAACATTAAAACCCACAAGCGTGAATCTAACAGTTTAACTTTACATTTATTTACTCACCAACTATAATTTGGCGAGGACCGTTCAAGGCCACCAGCCGATTTTTCATGGCCCTGGTAAAACAACAACAACTCACTCTCTGCGTGAGTTTTAACAACATCCGAATCATGACAGACATAATGTGCCAAATGCAATACTGTTGCAATTAGCAACGCTGGCACAACGACCTGCTTTAAAACGGAAGCCACCGTAACATACTTACGGAACAGAATGGCCGCCTGGATAACAAAGGAAGACGACCCGTTCTTATAATTTCTCGTTTTCTCATTTCGCGCCTCCTGAAAACATGGACTTAATGATGGATCGTCCTTTTGTAATCTCGCCAAGCGCTCTGGCGTGATATCTAGGTTGACCGCTGGCGTTGCCAAAGGTCTAATCTTATTCCTATCACCTACCTGTCGACGTGTCTCGACTACGGCACAAAAGTCAATACCTTTTGATTGTGACCATGCCTGCACATTCTCCTCGGAAGGGGAAACTACCCGAGATACATTACCAATGATGAGCTGGGTACCTGGAAAAAAACCAACGACTGCTTCGACTTCCCCGCTAAGGAAAGGCGTATCAATAACTATCTTTGCCAATGGTAATTTCTCAATGGCCCCTGATAATTGAATGCACGGGACAGTTTCACCTGTAAGCTGTGAATCCCGAATGCAGTCTCTATGCACCCCCACAACGGTAGATCCTTTATCTCGTAAAACCGAGACCGGTTCGTCCCCAACAAACCCCGGATAAACCCTAAGACCACCTCCTGTATGACATGAATTTATAACGGGAATCTTTCTCCCACAAGGTAAAACACCGGAAGATAATAACTTCTCACAACTGGGACACTTAGAATACTGTCCGCCTCCGTTGTCCGATGTAACACACGCGGCCGCATGATGAAATTTATTAGGGGAACATGGAGTGGAGCTACCGTGATTACCATCCACGTTCGCCGCTATCCTACCTGCAGGGCAATTCACGCTGATGTGATCCGCTCCTCCGCAGTTCAACACTTCGCGGCCCTACAATCTCGTGAAAAATGCCCCACGCGTCCGCAAGTCCAACACTCCGCTCCCTGTGCTCCGCTAGCCCTGGGGCCCCGTGACCCATCGCGACCCGAATTGAAGTCCCTATGCCGTCGGTCATCGGCAAAGGTCACAAACCGCCCTCGGCCATTACCGCGACCTAGCCCTCCTGCTCGGTCAAACTTACCGGATCCATATGCAGGTGATTGGTGATACCCCCTACGTTGCCCCTGGGCTTGCCCATTATAGGCGCCACGCTGACGCGACCTGTCTTTATGTCCTGTCGGCGACCCCTCAACCACGGCGACGTAACCAGCATCCTGTACGTACGCCCTCGCGACTGGTTTGGACGGATGTGCCGTACGGTATGCTTCCGCCAACTTTGACGCCTCCTGCACCGTCGCGGGTTCGTTTTCTTTCAGAAAAGCCACCAGATCTTTATGGCACGACGCGTATAGCTGGTCACGGATCATTAGGTCTTTTAATTTAGCAAAATCCGCGCCCACATGCGCCAAGTCTACCCAGTTCGCGAAATATTCTGTCAATCTCGCGACGAAGGCAGCAAAGTCCTCCCTGGTATCCGCACGTGCTCGCCTAAACTGCTCCCGGAAATATTCCTCGGTACGCGCAAATCGGCGAAGCAGCAAAGCTTTCATCTTATCGTAATCTTGCACTTCTTCGCGCTGTAACTCTTTAAAGTAGGTTAACGCTCGCCCCTGCAATAAGGACGCCAGGTACGTGGACCATAATTGTTTTTTTTTCCCCCATTGCAATTGTGCGTTCAGTTCGAACCTGTAAAGGAAGGCGTCTATATCGTCCTTCCGGTCGTCGAACGTAGGGAGCTTAATCCTAACGCCACCTTTATTGTGTACCTGCCGCTCAACTGTTTCCGTTGGCGTATTCTTCTTGATTTCCAACTCCGCAATCTTTACTTGCGCCTCTATCTCCTTTAACCTTATCTCCCTTTCCTGCTCCTTATCCTTAGGCTCTCTTTCCTGTTGCCGCTCTTGAGCCTCTTTTTCCTGCTGCCGAGCCTCTTTTTCTCGCTCTCTATCTTTAGCACGCTCATCGCGCAATTCCGCCTGCTGCTCTTTAATCCAGCCGCGCAGCTCCTCTCCCTCAAGACCAAGTTCCTTACCCAACTTCATTAATTGTTGGAGTTCCGCCATTTCACAGATTTATGGTTATACAATTTGCAATACAATATACTGTCTATGTACTTATAATACCCGCCGTATCCCGAGACCTGAACTTATGGCACCACAATAACAAGTACTATTTCCAAATGCAATTCAGAAAAATACCTAACTGAACCTTTTATAACCTACTTTCTAACTAATTCTATATTCCTAAAATGTACAGCACTATCAAATAACAATATATGGCCTTTAGCGTCTTTACAGACGGTCTTAGCAGCTAGAATATTCACTTTCACTTTGACTGACAGCTTCTCTCGTGGCTTATTCTACCAATGTTTGACCCGAGAGTGCGATGGCAGTGATTGCAGGTCAGTCTTTTGGGTTCACTTTGGCGAGTGTTTTCATTCCGCCTCTGTCGTTTTGTCAGGTATGTTTCTTTTGCCTTGAAGTCTATTGCGAGCGTGCCACTGCGCAATTTTTGTCTCCATCTGCTTCGATCATTTGCAAGGTTCTCCCATTCATTGGGGTCGATGTTGAATGCTTTCATCGTGACCTTGCAAGTGTCTTTGAATCGCAGATGTGGCCTACCTCTGGGTCGGTTGCCAGTAGCAAGTTCCCCGTAGAGAATTTGTCTGGGGATGCGATCATTTTCCATACGGTGGAGATGTCCAAGCCACCGCAGTCTTTTTTTGCCTAGGAGAGCCTGAGTTGATGGAATGTTGGCTCGGCTCAGAACTTCGATATTTGAGATCCTGTCTTGCCACTTGATCTTGAGAATTTTGCGTAGGCAGCGCAGGTGGAAGGAGTTGAGGGATCTTTCATGTTTGGAGTAGGTGGTCCATGTCTCTGAGCCATGGCTCAAATAACAATAGAGAATAGAAAAGACAAGAATGAAGAAATTCAGAAGAAAGACCACAAGGACATCGAGGAACAACGAACCAGACTAGGACAAAGACCTAAAAAAGAAAATATAATGGGGGAAAAAAATGCAACCTAACTACGCCGATTACACTACAAGGCACGAACAAGAACAGAGTCTGAAAAAAAGAACGTATCTACAGATAGGTAAGAGAAGGACAAGAGAAACGTCTTCCTAAAACAACGAGGAAGATGGAACGCCACAATCTAAACAAAAATACAGGTCCCTACAGAACTGTTCACTGTGATGAACGAAGTTCCAAAGTTTACCACACCTTTTTAAAAGGATAAACTAAGTTCAACACAGCAAACCCGCGCCACCGCCCGTACAATCTATGACAACAAAAACAGAAAAACAGCGGAAAAAAGACAGATAAAGCAACAGCCCACAATCCAGGGCACAAAATTTTGACTTTTACTTAACTTTACTTTCCCCCTTTTCTCGGAGCTCTGGCTGCTTGACTCCTTCAGGCTGCACGCACACTCTCTCTGTGAAAATTCAATCACACATTAGTACATATTTATAGTAATACATGTATCAATACATATTCATAAATATACATAAATTATACCATCATGAAATTTCCATTCATTCCACGAACAAGGACAACAGCACGAATTCCTTGCACAACAGAAAAACTAGATATGACGAATACACAATGTCAAAATGACCACAGGTAAACAGGACGAGCCCCCAGTGTCACAACGGACGAGACCCCAGTGTCACAAATCCCAGACTGGGAGATGTAATAGTTTATAACAGGACAACAATCACGAACGACAAGTATAACACTTAACAGAACAACCCATCAGACTCACACATTTATTATACATAAACATAAAGATAATAGCGCAAATACATACATTATATTATTCAATTTAACTGCCGTACAACGGCCTTCTCCCGTACGCACACTTCCTCGGGTCCACAACCCGGTAATTACTTCTAAAGACCCTTCGGCCTCAGCCTCTCCACTCAGGGTCTTAATGACACACTAGTATTCTTTCACCCCACAGTCTCTCAATAGCGCCTCCCTATGGCAATAACACCTGAGCCCCTATAGCACCTCACGTGGCCCTAGCACGTTAATAATTCAATTCACATGAATAACTCAGTCGCACAGTAATACATCCATGTCACAGTAGTACATCTTAATAGCACATTTCAATCATATATACATCCCTGTCTGTGGCCAGACTGCCACGACTCATGTGCTGCGACTGTCCTACACGACAGCGTCCCTCCTGGCCTATGTGCAGCCTTCGGCCCTATGCTGGCCTATCCCCTGTGCTCACCGTAGGCGGCGCTTCGGCCCGACCCCGGCACCTACAAAAATAACATTACATTGGTATAATACCATACCATTTCTATTCACTTCACCCCTCATTACAACTCATGAAGCGTACACACAATAGTTCACCTTTCACTCACCAAACATCCTACGGTAACACACCTCCACCGTATTCCACCCTACTCACTCTCGCTACAAATCCATGAAGCTAACTTCCATCTATCGCTCATGGCGCACATTGCTATACACAGTTTCAAGGACTTCCACATTCCTCACCTATACTTATTTACATCATGGTCATAGGCGAATATAATACATCAATCATCATAATTATAAATCACAGTTCCACCTACCAGTCATCACTGGAAAACACACAACAATCTCCCGACTGCCCTGATCTCACGTCTGTCCCCTAGGACCTTCTAACTTGCAGTGATAGTAGTACAGCGCTCTCGCCTCATGCCGACCCCCCAACTCACAACATGCACGCTTTAACGTTAACTAACAGAAGTCAAAATAGGTGAGCAGCCTCACTATCCCGTGAGTCATTCCCTCACTTCCATGCCCCCGTAATCTTTGAATCCCGCTCACTTCACTCGTGACACACGTCAATGTTTGTTTCTATATCCTATTCTCTCTCACACACACCAAACCCCCATACACATGTTAGTGTTTATTTCTATATCCTATTCTCTCTCACACACACCAAACCCCCATACACATGTTAGTGTTTATTTCTATATCCTATTCTCTCTCATACACCCCAGACCCCCACACACGTATCAATGTTTGTTTCTATATCCTATTCTCTCTCAACACCCCAAACCTCCACACGCATGTCAGTGTTTGTTTCTATATCCTATTCTCTCTCACGCACACCCCAAACCCCCACACACATATCAGAGATTGTTTCTATATCCTATTCTTTCTCATACACCCAAACCCCCATACACATATCAGAGTTTGTTTCTATATCCTATTCTCTCTCACACCCCAAACCCCCACACACATATCAGAGTTTATTTCTATATCCTATTCTCTCTCACACACCCAAACCCCCACACACATGTCAGAGTTTATTTCTATATCCTATTCTCTCTCACACACCCAAACCCCCACACACATGTCAGAGTTTATTTCTATATCCTATTCTCTCTCACACACCCAAACCCCCACACACATGTCAGAGTTTATTTCTATGTCCTATTCTCTCTCACACACCCAAACCCCCACACACATGTCAGTGTTTATTTCTATTTCCTATTCTCTCTCACACACCCCAAACCACCACACACATGTCAGTGTTTGTTTCTATATCCTATTCTCTCTCACACACCCAAACCCCCACACACATGTCAGTGTTTGTTTCTATATCCTATTCTCTCTCACACACCCAAACCCCCACACACATGTCAGTGTTTGTTTCTATATCCTATTCTCTCTCACACACCCCAAACCCCCACACACATGTCAGTGTTTGTTTCTATATCCTATTCTCTCTCACACACCCAAACCCCCACACACATGTCGGAGTTTATTTCTATATCCTATTCTCTCTCACACACCGAAACCCCCACACACGTCAGTGTTTGTTTCTATATCCTATTCTCTCTCACACACCCAAACCCCCACACACATGTCAGAGTTTTTTTCTATATCCTATTCTCTCTCACACACCCAAACCCCCACACACATGTCAGAGTTTATTTCCATATCCTATTCTCTCTCACACACCCCAAACGCCCACACACGTCAGTGTTTGTTTCTATCCTATTCTCTCTCACTTTCCCCCTATCGACAGTGTTGATTTGATCCATTGGAACGACATGGTCGATACGCCTGGAATCAACAGTGTTGCAGGAGGCGCATTCTTCCTTGTAGTCTGCCTTTAGGGGTTCTCCCTATTTTTTAAATTACATAATAATGAATTATATAAGAATTTTATGTTGAGAATGATATGGCTGAATTCCAATCTATTAATTTTTAGTTTCAATTTTGCCATTGCAGTGGCCTGAACGGCCTACCCTTTACGATTTCCAACTGCCAAGGTATCTTTAACGTGCGCAATTTTTCGTCCTTATCCGAGAAGACCAGGTACTTATCATCCATGTCAACAATGCAACAATTCCCGCCACACCCCTTCATCACTGAACGAAATAGAGTAGTTCTGGCCGACTTTTTGTACGCGAGCAATTAGTGCGCATGTAATGGGAGAAGGAGTGGTTCATCTCGGTATTCTGTGTCTCGGGTGTTACTGGCAAGCCTAACAATAGAAGGGATCTGTATTATTACAGTATTTGCCTTCCTTGTGCTTAGCCTCTAGTCCCATCAGGTGATAGTCGTGGAAGAGATTAGCCATTCTCTCTCTATGACTGGTTGGCTAAAATATTGCCTGAGACAAAAATTGTTTGTTTCTTGAGGGCGTTAGCAGAAAACTGTTCCCATTCTGTCCAGATTTCTTGTTTCCTTGATTCTTTCTCTTGTTTCGTGTTATCTGTTGGATTCGATCCCATACTGTCAAATTGTGGTCGGCGCCATGAATTAGTGGGAAAAGAAGCGAAGGAGAAGAATTGGTTGTTTCATAAGGGGAGGTAAGGGATTGTCCCTCAATTCTCTGTCCTTTTTAGGGGTTACATCCCCTGTAGTAGGATCTTCTATTTCAGCTTTAAAAAGAAAAAAAAAAAAGGTCAGTATATCACTGCTTTTTTCTGGCGTGTGTCACTGTTTAGGCAACTCTCTTCTTTACTATTTTTTATTTATTTCCTGTCAAAGACACCATCCATCAGCATTGGCTAACAGGCGTGGACGGGCAGGTCTCCTGAGCGTTTGAAATATTGTCCATGGATCTGTCAGTGTAGGATCAGGGGGTCTTGACTTATCCTTCCCCAAACTGAAATTCTAAGGGATAATTCTCTCTGAAAGTTCTACAGAATGTTGTCCCCATATTTTTATCTGAGACAAAGTTGAATATTGTCTGTCAGTGTGAAAGATCTCTTGCGTTGGGCCAATGTGACCAGAAATTTGAGGTAATGTCCTTGACCCGATTGTAAATTCATAAGATTGTGTGGATCTTTAAAGATCATTGAAAGAATGTCATGGACGAAAACCATCACTGGCAGCGCGGTTTTGTGAATCTTTCCACCCAATTTCATCAGATTTCATTATCGACATCTTAAATTAATATATTGAACGTACAGGTTACAGTTCGTAATTCTTTGCTCAGACAACTAGAATACACTTACACTCCTGCCTATTTCACGAGAGCTTTTGGCCACCACACTGGGGAGAAGGAATTCAGCATGGTAGTTTATGTCTGGGGACACTTCACTGACTGGGCACTATGTATTTTATCCTCTCTGTTTCTGTGTGTCTGTGTGTATGTATGCGTGTGTGAGAGAGAGAGAGAGCCCATCTCTCTGTCTGTCTGTCTGTCTCTCCCTCCCTCTCTCTCTCTCTCCTCTCTCTCTCTCTCTCTCTCTCCCTCTCTCTCTCTCTCTCTCTTTCTCTCTCTCTCTCTTTCTCTCTCTCCCTCCATGTATCTGAACTTCTCTTTAAAGTTCTGTGAAAATTTAAGCTGAAAGATGTGATCAAGATGAGAGAATAACAGACAGAATTATCACACTTCCTCGCACTATTTTGTTTACTTTACATGTGAAAATGTACCGTGTAATCTTACCATGATACGGTCGATATGGAAATAAACATAAAGTTTCACAGATGTGTAGCCAGTGATTGGGCGACCTATTTAGTATACAACAAGGGACAGGGAAGGGCCATGTGACCCAAAATTAATGGATATTGTCAAAGAAACGAGAGACCGAGAGATAGTCAGCAATGGAGAGATGGTAACATTGGATTGGGGGCTGGGAGGAGTGAAACTTAAAATGATAAATTTCCATCCAGCATCCAGGAAGTCACACTCACATCTTCACTTAGGGCTGAATCAACACCATGACCACCTGACTGGACATACCAGAGGGGTGAAGGTGGCAGAGAAAGCCCTGGCGATCCAGTACACAAGTCTCTACTACGTGTAAGGCAGTTTACGCTTCAAGCCCATCATCAATGAGACTGTGGGGAAGTTGGAAGGCAAAGTGAGTTCCTTCCCTTGCTTCAATTACCCTTCCCGATAAGGATGTTCCTCTTGCTATTGATTAGCCCCAAGTCCTACTTGTAAATAAAGACATGTCAGTTGGAGAGGAGACCATCATTCTCTTCTATTGTCATCGTGGTCTTTATCAGGCTATCATTAATTTCCAATCTCAGTAACCTCAAATATCTATAGGATTGTTGCTGCAGTTATGGAAAGCAGAACCCACACTTTACTTCTTTCAGGGCCTGTGTACCCTGTGGGCCGTCAGCAATGTTGTAGGTGTTAGGGTTGTGAAAAATTTGTGATAATTGCTTGTAATCTACACCTTTGCAAACTGGACTGTTGTTGGGAGAAATGTGTGTGTCACAAAGAAACAGTGCATTTAAAAAGAAATTAGTGTGAGCAATCACCAAATAAATCTGTACTCTATGTCGCAAACTCTTTGCTAGATCTCCGTATTGTCTCAGTTTCCCAGTCCGTATTATGACCAGGAACTCAATAATTATGGGTCAGTTTTACCAACTATTGTTGGCGCTGGTTATGTGGTCGATACCCAATATCCATGTAGGCGCTGTGTGAGCCCATCAATTGTCAGGTCCTGTGGGAATTGAAGTGTTGTGAAATGGCAGGCTGAGTTTACCACAGAAAGCTAACTTGGCCCCACAAGGTGTTTCTTTTCGCAGGTTTTGAAAGCATATGTAGAGCGCCATCATCCCTGTTCTACCGGCACGGAGGGAAAGCAAAATCATCATAATACATTACAGATGACTCATACCGCCTGTATGGTCTGCTGTCAGAAGGAAACAAAGGTGTATACAGGTAAGACACTGTGGTAAATACCTAAACTAGGGTGAACTTTTTGACAGAATCTGTTGGCTTTGAATTCCACAGTTCAGCCTTTTGGAACACATAAATTTTGTTGAAATCCGGCTGTGTTTCTTAGAATTTCATGAGAAATGGCGAACATTCAATTTACAAAGGTTATGGTGAAAAGCAAATGTTTGAGATACATAATAAAAGTACTATATGGTCAGCAAACCAACAGCATTTAGAGGATTTTTCATTGCATCAACACCGGGTCGGCGTTGTAATATGGATTACTGTGAATTGAAAACATTTTAGATACATCATTTACTCCTCTTAATAGAAGGGGCCAATGCCGTGTAAGCTAATGCATTCATGTTGCTATTATCTTTACAATAACTAAATGAAGTTCCCGGCATTGTCCGGGATAAACCTGTGAACCCACCATTTCATCTCTCTCTCTCTCTCTCTCTTTGGTGTAGAAAACTTCCCATAGTCTCACTACAGATTTCATAGTCATCAGAGCACCACGCACTCATTTCTGGTAGGGAAAGTGCAACCACTGAACTGAACGCGTATTAATACATGGTTTCCTGTGGGTAGGCTTTCTACAGGGAGCCAAAACAAAGATCATTGTATTGTACATTTTTACACTTTTTTATTTAAAAATACATGAAACTTGCATCAACACAATCTGTCGATACAAAAAGCCATTTGACTGGATTAGTTGACACTTTGTAAAATTAACTTCATCATTGTTGAATCTGTCATTTAGGCTGTAGCGTTGAGCAAAAAAAAGAAAGAAAAACGGGGGGGAGGGGGGGGGGGTGGTCAAAATTGCACCATAATGAATTACTCCCGCCACTGTATTTTATATACAATATAAGACATGGTAAAGCTGAAATTTCAAAACTGAGTTTGCAACAACTGGGTAAACATTGCCTGAACAGTGCAAATATGTATTACATATTATGGATCTAAGAGAATCACTGTTTACCACTATTAAGTTTCTTTCACGAGCATTGTCAAGTGCAAGGTGTCCATTTGCATGATTTTCAGTCACTATATGGTATATTGTAGATACTTGGCCTGCCATAATATCATGTTGTTCGTTATTTTCATTGGATAAAATAATGTAAAGACGGACTTTTTCAAAATATAATTTCCAGCAAGGAAAAACTGATGGCAGAGAATCGTAAATCGATACATTAGTTAAAATAAATATATATGAACTGAAAATAAAAACCCAAAATATAAATGACTGTTGTCCATATGCCTGCTAGTTGGTTAACTTAGCTGATCGTGATCTTTCTATAGGAGGTTTATTTCACCTGAAGGAAGCAGGCGAGATCCGAATGTTTGTTCTTCAACATTTCCTTGTGGAATTTGGCAAGGCGAGCAGGACAAGGCAAGCAGCTTCTTAGCCTTGTATATGGTGCAGAGTGAGCTTGTCCACACAGCGGCGGATGTGACCACAATTGACACAAACAGAAGTTGGGAAATTTTTAATGGGTAAAACCTGTCCAGATGTTCTAACTGTAAAATAAACCTGTATAGAACGGTCACATTGTCTTATTTATTTTATGTTGTTTTCAGTCCTGAGAAAGTCAAACTTTAGTACATGTTTATGCGTGTAAATATTTCAAACTACTTTCTTTCTCGCTCCCTGACTCTTTCTCTCCCAGTCTCTCTCCTTGTCACTCTATTTCTCTCTCTCACATACACACACACACTGCCTCTTTTTCTCTCGCCATGTCTCTGTCTTGCTTTCATTATTTATCTGTTTCTTTCTCTGTCTACCATTCTTTTTCCTCTCTCTCTCCTGTTTTCATTATGTCTGTTACTCTCCATCTCTCTTTCTCTGTGTGTGCGTGCATGTTTGTCACTCTATTAAATTTCTCCACTCTCTCTCTTTCTCTCCCTCTAACCTTCCCATTCCCTCCTCTCACTTTTTCCTCTACCTCTGTCTCTTTCTCAAAGTCGTTCTTCCTGGCTCACACATTGTCCGTCTGTCTGTCTGTCTGTCTGTCTGTCTCTCTCTCTCCCCCCTCCCCCCTTTCACAAACTGTCTGTTGGTCTTTCTCTCTAAAAAATTCATCAAGAACTAGGTTATGCTCATAGAAAATGCTGCCAATTTGAGGAACATTTTTGCCATACAGAGAAAAGTGAAAAAAAAGAAGATTATTAATGGAACCAAGAAATAGATGTTTTCAGGAATTACACATATCTTAGACATGCGATATTTGAAGAGAGCAAGGGGATGTATACAAAAGTTCTGAGACAGGTTTGATAAATTCTGTAGAAAAATAATGAGAAATGGTTGTGCGCCACGACTGGATAGAATTCCAATGGAGTTCTCTACGTTCTGGTCTGATAGACCCGAGCAACCATATTTTTTTTATTATCTGGAACTTTTTCACGAAATTTCATAAATTCTCCAAGGACCTGCCCACCCGGGGAATGATATCATGATATCCATAGTTTGCATTTTGATGCACAAAGATACCCATGATGAAAGGGTACGGGATTTTACTACACTGATTTGTACGTTGCGGGCCTATTTGACCCGGACTTTTCGTATTAGGAAAAAGTATAATATGTTCACTTGTTCTTACTTTTCGGCCTTTTTTTACCCAGACTCTCACAATAAGAAAACAGTTGCCCCACCATATACACAGCAGCATCTAACACACCCTTCGGCCCCTCCCCCTTTATATTTTTCACTTGCCTTTTTCGAAACCCTTGCTATACGTGCCGGGTTTTCCTAAAGAATTGGTCTTGGCGACTGACGCATCATCTCGTGGGCTGGGTGCCTGCCTAGGCGTTCTACATACTCAGGCAATGTAGCCGGATATCGCGTGGTGAGCGCGTTGAGGACCACCCCGCCTGCTGTGCTGTCTGTACTTCTGGTGCCGCCCTGAATGCAGGAATCCAAAGGGAGGTTGTGTCCCCTGACATGTGCTAGTCGTAAGCCACAGCTTCAGCTAGACAAAATATCAGTATGGGAGCGCGAATGCCTGGCTGCCATTTGGGCTGTATAGAAGTTGTACATTATGTATTAAGATAAGATAAGATAAGAGGATATAAGAACCACCTTGTTATTCAATAAACTTTCACAAAGCGTTGAACAGCACGTACATAGTACACCTATCTTACGCACAATTACGTAAACATATCACAATGCAATAAGTCAATTATATTTAAGTTTTGTATGGGACGGAGTTTGTGCTCGAAACTGATCAACGTTCTCTAGAGTACTTGAACTATGTCAGGTGATCTGAAGCTATTAAAAGATGGGGCTTAGGGGTAAGCCAGAGACAGGCTGGCGTAGGCCCCAGTGTGGTGTCACGCCACCTCATTATTATGCATCACACTAAAACACTATTAACAAGCCACGCCACAATCCAGCTGGGTGCCAGTTGGATGCCGTCTGGGGATAAGCCAGATCGAGGGATAAGCCATACCAAAGCTAAGACAGGGGTACTACTACAACTACTGCTGTTGTTGATGCTCTTGCTATTACTGTCATGCTATTGGTACTACTATTACTGTTACTACTACTTCTACCACTCTTTCCTTCCCGTCCTAAATCCTTTTATAAATCTACTTGTATGTCTGCCCCCCCCCTCCCTTTCCGGTCAGTTACTGCCAGCATTACGCTGATTGTGTTTCAGTATTTCAAAGCTGAGAATGGCATGTCGTCGTTGAAGGGATAACAGACCCTCACCATTTCAGGAGTGTGCCATTGTTACTACTGTAGGAAAATGTGCATGCACGTAACCGTTGGTCATTGTAGGTATACGTAATGGTCTCTCTTCACCATGGTCATCCTTTCTACCACTGTTCGTGCAATCTTTCAGAGAATGTAAGCCTAATATGGGTATAAACAATAACTTATTTTCCACTACAGAAATCAATGGGTCGAAATGACCCTCATCGTATGCAAAGGGCGAAAAATGAGATAATAATTATATTCCTAATAAAAGTCATTCGGGTCGAAAAGGCCCACAACGTACGCGAATAGAGTAAAATAGCATTGAACGCATCGGGTTAAGAAAAGCATGGTTTTTGTCTGTCTCCAGCTCAGAGAAAAGAAAAACCAATTGTTTTGCACAAAGTAAAGAAATGAGGTAAAAATGATCTTGAGAAATGGCTTCCAATATCGGAAAAGCTTTGAGACTAGACAAAGTCTTGCATAACATAATTTGTGCAGACAATGTGGGCTTTGTTTTAGGAAGATGTATAATAACTATGTTACGAGAACTAGATGATATCATCTAAATTCAAAAGCAAAGGAAAGCAGGAAGCGTATTATTATTTCTCGATTTCCGAAAAGCCTTCGACACGATATCTGCAAACCTGGTTACTGAATCCTTTAAAATGTTTGGTTTTGGAAATTATTTCCGTCATTGGATCTCCACTTTAATGAAAGATTTGCACAGGCATCGTACAACAAATGGAAACCTCAAACAGAGCAATAACGTTGGCCTGAACATTCACAAAGACAAAACTAAATACATGACAAATTACGAGACAGATGAAATGGTAACCATCGAAGGCAAAACCATTGAAAAAGTCTCAGAATATAAATATTTTGGCCAGAAAATAATAATGGAACACAATATGAAGGCCAAACTAAACACCAGAATAAGAGCGGCATGGAGCTGCTTCGGCAAAAACAAAGAGATATTCCTGGATCAGAAACCACCAATGTCCCTCAAGAGGCAAGTATTCAACAAGTGCACAATTACAACGATTACCTACGGTTGCCAAACATGGCCGATTACAAAACAATTTATGTACAGATTAAGAATTACCCAGAGGGCAATGGAAAGAAAAATGCTAAACATCAGACTGCAAGATAGAATTGCCCACATTGATATACGCAAACAAACCGCAATAATATTATTCATGCTACATGAAAAGCGGAACTGGGCCGGACGTATGAATAAAAATAGATGGAGAAAATGCTACACTGAATGGCAACCACGGACAGGAAAACGAACACAAGGACGAACAGAAAGAAGATGGCAAGACGACATAAAACAGATAGAAGGAAGGTCATGGATGAGGAAAACATCCTACACAAAAGTATGGAATTCATTATGCAAGGGCTAAACATCCTGCACAAAAGTATGGAATTCATTATGCAAGGGCTAAACATCCTGCACAAAAGTATGGAATTCATTATGCAAGGGCTAAACATCCTGCACAAAAGTATGGAATTCATTATGCAAGGGCTAAACATCCTACACAAAAGTATGGAATTCATTATGCAAGGGCTAAACATCCTACACAAAAGTATGGAATTCATTATGCAAGGGCTAAACATCCTGCACAAAAGTATGGAATTCATTATGCAAGGGCTAAACATCCTACACAAAAGTATGGAATTCATTATGCAAGGGCTAAACATCCTACACAAAAGTATGGAATTCATTATGCAAGGGCTAAACATCCTACACAAAAGTATGGAATTCATTATGCAAGGGCTAAACATCCTGCACAAAAGTATGGAATTCATTATGCAAGGGCTAAACATCCTACACAAAAGTATGGAATTCATTATGCAAGGGCTAAACATCCTACACAAAAGTATGGAATTCATTATGCAAGGGCTAAACATCCTACACAAAAGTATGGAATTCATTATGCAAGGGCTAAACATCCTGCCAGATGGACAGACAAGGTCAGCAATGAAATTGTATGGAAAAGAACAAGACAGAACCCAGTCAGAGAGGAAATTGGTAGGAGGCGATGGAGATGGATCGGCCACACTCTCAGGAGGCCAGGAAACAGCATCACGAAGAAGGTATTGGACTGGAATCCCCAGGGCAAGAGATCAAGAGGAAGGCCGCGCGGAACGTGGAGAAGAGCCAGAGAAAATGATGTGCAACGAAGCGGAAAGACTTGGAATAATGTAAAGAGGCTGGCCCATGATAGAGAGGGATGGAAGGTGTTTGTTGGTGGCCTATACCCTGATCCAGGGTGAGAAAGGCAATGATGATGATGATGAAACATCCTGCACAAAAGTATGGAATTCATTATGCAAGGGCTAAACATCCTGCACAAAAGTATGGAATTCATTATGCAAGGGCTAAACATCCTGCACAAAAGTATGGAATTCATTATGCAAGGGCTAAACATCCTACACAAAAGTATGGAATTCATTATGCAAGGGCTAAACATCCTACACAAAAGTATGGAATTCATTATGCAAGGGCTAAACATCCTGCAGTGATGAACAATTCTTGGTGAAAGATGAAAGGGCAACTGTCATTTGGAATGGGATAGGGAGTTTGAGAGACAGTTTAAATTTTGGAGCGGGATGCAGCAAGGTTACCTAATTTCTCCAGTTATCGTTGTGCCTGTTGACATATAGGCACTTAAATCAGACAAGAAAAGCATTAATGGAGTTAAACCACCGGGGACTGCGAGCCCAGTACAAATTAAACAACATGCCAGTGTCACAACACAGTTTTTGAAAATTTTGGTAGATCACGGGGAAGTCCTGGCGAAAATAAACCAATTCCTGAAGTTTCAGGCCTAGCACTAGATAAAGAGAAATCCTTCGCGATGACTATAAGAAAAGAAAAAATTCAGGGAATCGACAAAAGGACATAAGAGTAGTTGACAAACTGAACGCTTTAGGTATCACCTTCAATTCAAAGCTTCCATCAATGGACTTAGAGGAAAAGTGGAATAAGAAAAAAAAAAGAAACTACAGAGACTTATATATAATTGGATAAATAAATAAATAAATAAATAAATAAATAAATAAATAAATAAATAAATAAATAAATAAATAAATAAATACTGCATACGGTGAAAACATTTTGGCTAAGTCAATGTGTACATGTATAATGCAGGGCATTAGGCTCCCTTTACGTAGTCTAAACAAAACATAAAATTATAATATTTAAAATTATATGGAAAAAACACATTATGAACTCTAAAGCATCTGAAAAAGTAAATAGAGCTGTGACATGTAGTCCATAGGAAACAGGAGGGATGAATGTAAATTTGGTTCCTAAGCGAATTTCTGTTTTTCTTCAGTTGGAGAAAATCTAATTCAAGGTGAAAGTCAACCTTGGACCAATATTCCCTTGCCCTGTCCTGCCGCACTCGGATGTATCTCTGCGTTTGAAAGTAACGTTACTGGTAACGAACTCAAAGATCTAGTTAATGTTACAATATCATTCTGGCAGTGGCGTGGGGAAGGTGGGGCCACAGGGGCTGAGCGGTGTAAGTTGGTTCAATACTGGACAGGAGGTGGAAAGGATTCTGTCCACGGGTCAAATGGCGCAATACTTGCCTAGCCCCGGGCTCCAGCCACCCAATTTACGGCACTGCATTCTGGGAGGAGTTCTGATAACATGGTTCGATCATAACTATATAATTATGACAGAAATGGAAAATGAGCATTTTGTACTAACCGAAACTCTTTTTACTACAAATCTATAAAGTATACTAATAGCCTATTGTGGTCCCCATACTGTTATCAGGGGTATATTGTGTAATTTAAAGATATAGGGCAATAGTGAAACAATGATCTCGTTTATGTCTTTAAGTTAAGGGGAAATGCGGTTTTTTTTTCTAGTGTCTAACTGGAATAGTTTTATGCCACGCTATTCGTAATGTGAAAAAAAAAAATGCTACGGGACGAAAGAATTGTGGCATTTAAGTCGTCAAATCCAGAAGGGAAATCGTAGATGATACAGGAAGGAAAAACTTATTGCTACACTGATAAATGGTCTCAGGTAACTTCTGGAAAACAGAGACATGAAATTAGAAACAAGAAAAACACATTGGAAATTTGCATTTTACTGTGGCACGGAAACAAGGTTAATTAAGAATATTACAATGGAAAATATTGAATAGCATCTATCCAACAAGTATTCTAGTCAAACAGATGGATGGTAAGAGACTCAACTTTAGGCCCAAAGGTGTAATGCAGTAGACTTTTTAGAACAATAATGTAATCTATTATTGTGAAACAGTTCAGCCACTCTGGGAAGAAATCAAAAACCGAATCACAGCAGAAACAGGTAAGAATTGTTTTAGATAAATAATGAGCCGTTTTGTTGGGATTGCCGTCACATGCTACATTTAACAAGAAATTTCCCAATGAAATTAATCATGCAATATTGATAGAGAAAATGGTAATTTCGAAATACAACTATGGTAAGTAAGGGACTAGAACAGATCAGTTGAGCACAGAGGCAGAGTTTGGGGAACTATGGGAGTAAGCAAAGAAGCCATGGAGGAAGGAATGCAAAGACGTTGAGTCAGGTAAGAATTTCACTCCTTTCCATAGGGCAGGGACTTTTTGGAAAGCTATGGTACCCTTACTAACTGCAGAGGGTTAGGAAGCTAACAGTAGTACTAACGGCAATAACATCTGCTAAATAGCATACTCATGAAATGCCATTTCACCGCGACTCGTTAATTTTCAGCATGTGGCTGTCGTATTGTCCCGAGGAAAACACCCACATACACCAGCTTTCTATTACTTGCATGCAGCAATAATGGTATTATAGTGCTATTGTAATTGCTGGAGATCACGTGGTGGTTTTTGGGGAGGTTTTTTACACCCGAAGACACCCAAGAGATAGGTTTGGAGGCTCGTCATGGGGCATTCTCAGTGTGCCATGATCAACTTTACCACCCCTCCATTTTTTTACTGCCCTTTTTACTGCCCCTTCGGATCATCTATTCGCTAACTACCTCGTCCTCTCCGACCATGCTGCTGTTGTACTTTGTCTCATTCAGTTAGGAGTTGGTTGGGATAGGAACAGAACTAACATCAACAGCTAGTTTAGAGCGGACCTCTGCACCTGTACTACTGTTGTGGCATCAGGACTAACAACAGACGCCTCTTTTGACGAAGCGGGAAAGCGGGAAGAGCTCACCCCCAGGTTCTGTATAGACCAAGGTTTGTTCGTTTTCTACTTACCCCTGGAAATGATGTCATTTCTTCTCTGTTTTTCATCTAGCAACGAAAACACAAAATACAATAAAGACAACTAACAGGATATCACAGTATTGACAGGGTTCTCTAAACGTAACGAGATTTAACAGGTCAAACTAACTCGCTAATGGGCTACTCCCCCCTCCCCCCTCCCCCCCCCCCGAGAAAAAGTAGAATGAGCTCGGGGAAAAGCATGCCCCACCCCCCCCCCCCCCGAAAAAAAACCCCATGACATTTGTTCTAAAACTGAAATAACTGAACATTTGTTGGAAACTGAGATAACTTAACATTTTTTGTTGGAAACTGATATAAATGAACTATTGTTGGGAACTGATATAAATGAACTTTTGTTCGGAACTGATATAAATGAACTATTGTTGGGAACTGATATAAATGAACTATTATTGGGAACTGATATAAATGAACTATTATTGGGAACTGATATAAATGAACTATTGTTGGGAACTGATATAAATGAACTTTTGTTCGGAACTGATATAAATAAACTATTGTTGGGAACTGATATAAATGAACTATTGTTGGGAACTGATATAAATGAACTATTATTGGGAACCCAACAACATGGCCGCCCAATGACTGACATATCGGTGAGTTGATTCACGTGCCCAAGTTCCTGCGTCAACGTGTCCGCGCGTGCGTGTGTTTGTTGTAAAAGTAAAAGTTAATAAGCTCACGTCAGCTCAGTCTAGATCGACCTTTTACATCTAGTCCCACCTCCTGACAGCGCGTGCCTGGAGGCTGCTCACACCGCACGCGACGAGCCATGACAGATGGAACATGCACGTGATGTGTGCTGTACAAATGTGACTCTTTCATAACTTGTTATTTTGTTATGGTGCCAATCTATCTATCTATCTATCTATCTATCTATCTATCTATCTATCTATCTATCTATCTATCTATCTATCTATCTATCTATTTATCTATCTGTCTATCTATCTATCTATCTATCTGTCTGTCTGTCTGTCTGTCTATCTATCTATCTATCTATCTATCTTTCTATCTATCTATCTATCTATCTATCTATCTATCTATCTATCTATCTATCTATCTATCTATCTATATTTCTATCTGTCTATCTATCTATCTATCTATCTATCTATCTATCTATCTATCTATCTATCTATCTATCTATCTATCTATCTATCTATCTATCTATCTATCTCTCTATCTATCTATCTATCTATCTATCCATCTATCTCTCTATCTATCTATCTATCTATTTATCTATCTATCTATCTATCTATCTATCTATCTATCTATCTATCTATCTATCTATAAACTATATATCTATCTATCTATCTATATATATCTATCTATCTATTTATCTATCTATCTATCTATCTATCTATCTATCTATCTATCTATCTATCTATCTATCTATCTATCTATCTATCTATCTAACTGTCCGTCTGTCAGTCTGTTTATCTGTCTATCTATCTATCTATATATCTATCTATCTATCTATCTATCTATCTATCTATCTATCTATCTATCTATCTATCTATCTATCTATCTATCTATCTATCTATCTGTCTGTCTGTCTGTCTGTCTGTCTGTCTGCCTCCCTGCATTCATGCCTGCATTCCTGCCTGCCGGTTTGTCTGTTTGACTGTCTGTCTATTTAATTTCCTCTGTGGCTTCACTCCACCACGTCCTCCGCCCCTCACTGTCCAGTTCATTGCTGGTTAAGCAATGCCCACATGTGGCCAACAACAACAACAACAACAACAATAAAAATATCATATCGCATTTCGAAGTCTTACGGTAATTTCAAAGTAGCTTGTGATCATTGGTTTTTTGTTCTGGTCTATCTTGTGGCGTGTCCCACTGCCTGCAGCGAAGTTTGTACCGCAGGGAAACGTAGTCGTGAGTTGCGTGCCTGGTTTGAGTTTGACAATCATTGGACATAAAAGTTTTGTCATAATCCACATATACCGCCTAAACTGAAACTGTTTAACTGCAGCAGCCCACGGCACCTGATTGACAATGGCAAGAGACATCATGAATATTCTCGAGGAGTGAAAAGCAACAGACTCACGCACGCACACACGCGTACACGCGCGCGTACACACACACACATAGCCGAGATTTTTGTGCATGGTATCTAAACACTTGAGCAAGCAGCCATAGACACTGAAAACCAATAAAAGAAAGACGCTTTATTTCATTTGTCAGCGGAGGTCAGCCAGTCAGATTCTAGAGGAGACGCAGAAACTGAGAATTACGTTGAGGATGGAATATCGTTTAATGCCATCATGACTGGAGGATGCTCTGGTTTGTTGACATCTGACAGAATATAATATTGTTATTCACTTTCCCAGACACGCTGGAATTTGTCGGCACTTCGCATTAATTTATAGTTGTACTTAAACATGTTAAGCTTTCCTATCAGAAAAACGTTCAATTTCATCTCGGAAACGGAGTGGGTCCGGGTCTTGTCACCGTGTTACATCTCAGATCAGATCAGATCCAAAATAGACTATTGTATCATCTATGGATCAGCTAAACCGTCATACATGAAAATGCTAGACCCTGCACACCATCAAGGGCTGCGTCTTGCTCCGGGTGCATTCTGCACCTATCTAGTAGAAAATCTGTATATGGAGCCAAATGAAGTGTCCTTATCTAATAGAAGAGACGAACTCTTTCTCTTCATTGTCTATTAAAATATTCAGACAATCCAGCTTGTCATTCAGTCTTCAACCCAACATACAATAATAAAATTGAAACTTCTCCAGGTGTCACCGCTGCTTTTTGGCTTCGGATTCGGGTTGTTGTTTTTTTCATCTCTCCAAAGGCTGAAATCCAACCGTGTGAGGTGGAGAATGACCCGTTTCCTGCCATACCACCGTGGCTAACACATAAATCAAACATTATTTTAGATCTCGCAGCTCGTCCAAAGAACAACACCATGTCAGAAACTAACAAACACATTTTTATAGAAGTGATCAATAATTTAATACCCTGATCAAAGACTTTTTGCACACAGACGACTCCAAAACACAAGAATCAGTCGGAATTCTCAAATTCAGATGGCAAAACTGAATGTCTCAGTCTCAAACACAAAACTTCTGTTTTCACCGTTGGAATTCATGTAATCAGCTGGGCGTTAAATCTTATTATATCTATTTCCCTGCCCTGAGGCTTTAGTATCTTCTCCCATTCACTGTCTTCCCTTCAGGCTTTAAACAACCCAAATACGAACATGGATTTAATCCATGAAACTATTCACAACACCCCTCGCCCCAACCCCCACTCCGACCCCCACTCCGACCCGGTCCTGTGCTGACCCCTGCCTGGCCCCGTGCCGACCCCTGATTGCTGACACTGATAAATTTGACCTCGACCTCATCCCTTACGCCAGTTTGTCAGCCGCCACAGTTTTTTTAAAACTTCAAGTGATATTTTTCACGACTGCGACATTAACTATTTTACAAGAAATATCTGTATGTAAATATTTCTATAACTTGCTGGTTGACAGACACAGAAAAAGAATAGAACCAAACATTTTCATTTATCTTGTTGTACTGGAATTTGGGTGGGTGGGTGGGTGGGTTGGGGGGGGGGGGGTCTGAAGGGGGGGGGGGGGGTTGGGCAGACATGTCAACACCTAAAACTATGCGACTGCGCGATACAAATTGATGAAACTGTGTGCACTGCTTCAATGGTTGATGATAAGTTATGTCCATTTCCATTGTGGACAAAATTTAGTCTTTATTATTATTACTAGCCGACCCGCACAAGATAAATCTTTCAAATGTTCCATATACCAAGTCCAACCGTATATATATTATCTACATCTAGGGTACATTAGAAACGAAATTTTGGATTCCATGCAATGACAAACAGAACTTACTGTTACAGTACAATTTCACGTAGAAATACACATATTTATGTGATAACGTTGATTTTCGACAACCAATGTGTAGAGAGAGGTCAAAGTTTAAAGACAAAATTTCCGGTCATTTTTTTTTTTTTAAATTCTATTCCAGGAAAATGAAGGTCTAGTTTTGCGGCTAAAAACAAAAATCGTATCCAAATAATTTTAAAGAGTGTTTTTTGACGGAAATGAAGGTGTCCACGTTACTCATCGTTGGAAAAAAACACAGTACACACAGTTTCATCATCTAAGTGGTTACATGTCCATCCTCTAGTTTCATTATCTCTCTCTCTCTCTCTCTTTTCAAGTGCTGGATCTGGAACAGATATCGACAACTCATTCCTCCGCTCGGATACTCTCAAAAAGCCCTTAATGTCTTGGTTTTTCCCTTGTTGCCCATCTGATCCAACTCTCTAAATCTGTTATTCTTTGTCTACCTCTCCTTTTTTTTTAATTTGCCCTTTATTTATAGTTCCATTATATCAAGATTTATTCCACATTTTTGAACCGTCAAAACAAGTGACGCATTTTCGTGGACTAGAATCGAAAACTGTGACCGTAATTAATTATTAGGTTTTACGTCACTCATTACATATTGCCGGGCCAAAGTCAACTTTATCACACCTGTGTATTCTGCAAGGAATCGTGGTGTAACAAAAAGATCTCTTGGTCTTTGCTTCCAATCCGAGTGCCGTTGTTAATGTGACCTAGATCTGGATGTACAGCTATTCTGGGTACAAGGTTAAATTTGGAAGACTTGACTTATCCGGGTGCTTGATTTATTTTCCGTACGAGCTTTAGCAAATTCAGGAGCGGGGCAGCAACACACCACCAAATACAACACAGCTCCAACACATCTCAGGGATTTTCGGCGACGTTCAGAGCCTTACCAGGCACAGTCCCGAGATTGCAGCACCCATGACAGTGTTCGATAGGACGCGAAATCCTTTAGCCGATGACCTGTGTTTGGGGGTGTGTTGCTGCCCCGCTCCTGAATTTGCTAAAGATCGTACGGAAAGAAATCACGCTACCCGGGTCGGCTAGTTACCATAATTAAACAAAGTACGCACGTTCTTCCCAGAACACCCCCCCCCCCTCCTCAAACAGGCTATCCACACGCTGGGGTCAATCACACCGCTCCCCCGCCTTCTCCCGGCATACGTACTAGATGGAAACTCTCTCTTGACACAATTGCCGTGCCGTGGTCTTCTATCCAACATGCCGTCCACAGCTACTGCTGTTTGTTTAACCACAGGAAGAGTCACTGCTCTCCCCCTCCCACCCATCACCATCACCATTTGAAATCTCATTAGATCTAACGAGACCAAGATAACTTTTCATCCGGGGCTCATTTTCACACGCATGCGCAATTCTTGCATGCTTTGACGCACGACCGTCAATAAATTGATGAGGCAGTAATCGGCTTAAGAATCCACTCGTTGTTTGAACCCAACTCACTATCAGCACGATTCGTCCACCTAATTGCGCAAGCTCGGCTTGACTTTATCCAATCATCATCTCTCTCCGGCTGTGTCACCAATCAAAACACGCTACCAGCGTCATCGCCAACTTTAAACAAATCATGAGGAAAAAGACCGCCCTGGCAATCCGATTGCTGATGTTCGATACGGAGTATAAAGAAAAATTGTGCTGATGTAAGTCCTGGAACCCGAGATCAGAATAGTTGTCTCCCCACACCTCTGAGGACGGTCATGCTTCGACAACAGCATTTCCCTATCTGTCGTTGCTAGCCAGCGCCGTGTGTGTAACTTGGGACATAGAATCTGCTGACAGTTGAGTTGGACGTGCCTGAAGTTTCGTGTCCAACATGGTGAGCCGTGAATTTGTTGTCTTTCCCAATCAACTCTAAAGAAAAAAAAAAATTATAATAGCGGCCAGTCGTTTCTTACTTCGAAGAAATTATTTTTCAATTATGTCCACGAGGGGTTCAATTTGTCTTTTTTCTCATGAATCACAACTTGCTGAACAGCGCGCGCGGGGGGTGGGTGGGGGGGGGGGAAGATAGGTGGATGACCAGACTTAAAAATATTTGTGACGAGGAGAAGAATTTAGATTCGAAAATATCTTATTTTAGTATATATAAAATAAAAAAACAGCTGGAGTATTTCACTGTGGTGCAATTTTGTCTCCCCCCGCCCCCCTCCACCCCGCCCCTCCTTTTTCAATTGGCTCCAGGCTCCAGACTTTATAACAGTCTAAAATATGATCTAAAAACATTTCTCAAGTGTTAACTAATCCATGTATGTCACTTTTGCACGGACCTATTATTTTCAATCAAGTTTCAGGTCATACAAAAAAAAAAAAAAGTTGTAAATAATTATGTAAGAGACGATGAGATCTGTTTCTGTGCAGCCTCCAAAGAGCTGATAATGTGTTCTATGTGTGTTCTATAAGCTCACTGGCTGCCTTGGATAAGCCAACAGCATGCGAAAACGCGTTTCACACGACTTCAATTTGTTGCGTACAATTTCCAAGCCCTGAAAGAAATGCGTATATATGTCACAGTGGGAATTAGAATCCAGGGGAATTTTGAATTCCACTAGTGGAGATTAGAATTCCAATCTGTTCTAGGCTAAATTAGAATTCTCATTTGCACTGAATAAATCCAAGTGGACAATGGAATTCTAATCTCTCCTAGGGCAGATTGGAATCCAAATTCTAGTTGAGATTAGAATCATGGTTTCAATTAACCAGTATTTTGTTTTATAAAAATTACTTTTATTTACTTATAGGATCATGCCCTACCAATCATTACTTGTGAAACACAGAAAAACAGCTTTGAACATGGGGTTCAATTTTTAAAAAATGTTAATAAATCACTAACTTTAGAAAAAACTACTACAAGCATCTGGTGCATTGAGAAAAACTTATAGGATCAAACCTGACCGATCATTATATCGTCATGGTGCTGACATTTTGGCCTGAGTCATTTTTCGCACTTCTGAGACAGTCGTAAAAAACGTATTTAAATTCTTTGCAATGCAGTCAGACATAAGCAAAAATGACTCTAGGTAAAAGTGGCCATCATCCACGTTGGCTGAAACAACCCCAGAACCAAAATGGCCTACGTCTATGAATGAGTTAGGCCATTACAGAAAGTTTTATTTCCAGCTTGGCACTTTTAAATGACTTTTACATTAATAGATGCACCATGGATAGAGCAATGACGTGACAGGTACATTCTGTTTTGGCCTAAGTCAGACTTAGGCCAAAAGGTTAGCACCATGAGGATAATTATGTGAAACACAGAAAGACAGTTTTGAACATGGGCTTCAATCTTAAAAAAAATAGTAATAAACCACTAACTTAAGAAAAAACTACCACAAGCATCTGGTCCATTGAGAAAAACTTATAGGATTATATCTTACCAGTCATTATATGTGAAGCACAGAAAGACAGTTTTGAACATGGGCTTCAATCTTTAAAAAAATGGTAATAAACCACTCATTTTAGAAAAAAACTATCACAAGCATCTGGTGCATTATGTCACAGTGGGAATTAGAATCCAGGGGAATTTTGAATTCCACTAGTGGAGATTAGAATTCCAATCTGTCCTAAGGTAAATTAGAATTCTCATTTCATAAAAAATGTGCATAGGTAATAACAAGCACACCAGTTAAGTAGCAAACAAGCACATCAAAACAGAGAACAGATTTATAATAAAACATTTGCCTGACTGAGTAAACAAGCACAACCAGAGCACACAGTGTGTGAATTGAAACCCACGACTCTAATCTCAACTAGAATTTGGACTCCAATCTGCCCTAGGAGAGATTAGAATTCCACTTGGATTTATTCAGTGCAAATGAGAATTCTAATTTACCCTAGGACAGATTGGAATTCTGATCTCCACTAGTGGAATTCAAAATTCCCCTGGATTCTAATTCCCACTGTGACATATATATATATGAAATCTGTATAATGTGGCAAGACATTAGATTGTAATGGGAAATTTTCTAGACCATAGAGGGGGAAGGGTGGGAGCACAGGTTTGTCCCGGGACATACAGGGTAGGTAACTCATCCAGTTATTGTCATTAAATTATAAAATAAAACAACAAGCAAACACTAGTGGCTGGAGTATTTCATTATTTTGAAAGTTTCAGTTTTTTTTTTTTTTGCTCGATGCTTCAGCCTAACAGTTTCAAAAACTATAAAAGTAATCTTCTCAAGTGTCAGCTAATATTCAGCAATTGCGTTTATAATTATATGGGCCTATTGTGTTTATTCGAATTTCAGGCATTAAAAAAAAAAAAAAGATGTAAAAAGGTAAACTACAGTGACCATTTTTGGTTCTGACTTTGATCAGCTTACCGCACCGCACTGCACAGGAGACAATCTTTAACACGCGTTCAATTTGGTGCGTAATGTCCTAGCGCGTAAGACATCTGAAGGAAGTTTTTGTATTTAGTATAGGGAATTTTCTGGACCAGACAGTGTGGGAGACAGAGCAGAGAGAACTGTGGACGCACAGTTTTTACTCGCGCAGTGGAGAGTGTCTCATCTAGTCAATAAATACATAACTAATAAATAAATAAATAAATAAATAACCAAATCATTTTTCATACCAACAGCTCAATAATTAAACTCCCTTGCCAGTAAGATTTCTTACGATGTCCACGTAATTCGTGGTGAAAATGTCAGCGACTGGAATACGCTATGCAGGCAGTAGGCATCCTTCAGTCTCGGAATACTGTGGAGTTACGCTCTGGGTGTTTTTTTCTGGTACAGCGTTTGGCGTAGCTGGCCAGTCCGATGCTGGAATGGCAGGTTTTTTTTTTAATATCTGAACTTTCAGCTGATCCAGATTATGTTTTTTGACTCACGAGCCCATAGCGTCATCACTTCCTGCCAGTAGTTTTGAAACAGGGAAAGCTTTTAGGCTGGTTGGTGGACTCATTGTCCGCTGCGTTTCATAACCCACCTGCAGGTCTATAACAATAATAACAACATAAAGTTACTCTAACGGGCGTGGAGTTGATGAAATCGTCGTCATGGCAGTCACAAATTCAGGAGACTGAAGTCAATTGTGAACACAGCAGAATGCTATCTGATCAATTCCTTGGTCTTGCAGACCTTGTACTCTGTAGTAGAGTGGCGAATATCCCCGCCTGTCAAACAGCAGACCCGCTCCTATTCCCTGATGGACAGAACGTGTTGTGTTTATAAAATTAATTTCCGATACATACGTTTTCTTTTTTCCTCTATCTGTGTTTAGTTTAGAACCAATTTGCCTAATATTTAGGACCTTTCAAAGTCGATGCCACGGGAAGCTCTGACTATATGCTTGAACTATACGTAACTAGTTACACGGTGGTGTAGGCCTTAAGCGTTCGTGCAAAACGCTACCTGGCACCTAGGAGTTCTCGGAGAAAGTTTAAACTTACGAACCCCTTTGCATTGGGTGAAGGCCTACATAAAATTCATGCAAACCGTTTAGCACGTTTTGCACCGACGCAAAGGCCTACGCGAACATGTAACTACTTACGCACAGTTCAAGCATACGGCCACAAGTTTAGCTGTTTGCTGATTCTGACTTGTCTTCACCATTTTTAAAAAGAAAAATCTGTGCTCCCCTCCTACATTTCTCACCCCCCCCCCCCCCTCAATAAGAACTAAGGGTGACAAAGAAGCCCCAATTTCCCTACCCTGTTTTTCCTGTCACCCAAACAAAACTGGATGAACATTCTGGGGCTGTACATTTTGTTCTGATTTTGACTTCCAGCCTTGGTCGAACGACTCAGACCTGGCCAACTACGGCTTTTTGATGCACACACAAGACATGAACGTGAGTACCAACTTGTTTAATCTGTCAATTTCATTGTTTGACTGTTAGAGTGAACGCTGGAGGAAATAGTTATGGTGTTTTTCTTGGTCTACAACTTGATTTGAAGGTATATTCTATCAAAGGCACGAGATAAGATAACATGAGGCAGTCCCTTTTCCCGGCCTCTGAAAAAAAGTTGTCAACATCTTGAGCTGCCCCATGGCACACTGCATGAAGAGAGACCATGGTCTGATGGTAAATTAATATTATTTAGTTACGGTGCTATCTGAAATTTAAAAAACAAAATAAGTAAAGGAAAAGGCTTACAAGGATAGCCGAACAGTGAGCAAAATTCCGTATCTCCACTGTGTTGGCTTTGCCAATTACGCTCTTGTTTATGTCTTCAGCGGATTCGCCACAAGATGGTGTGCGAAATCTGTGTAAGCAAAACTCGCCACTTGTCCAGTTTTATCGTTTCTACCATGTCTGGTTGTAGTAAAGAAACTCAGAACATTGGCTAGTGTGCAGCAGGTCGACACAGCAATCTGTTGTTCTAGTTCAGGCGGCCCCGCGCGCCTCAAGTAATGAAAATTCACTGACATCTCCATACACAGGATACAATTTACAGGACTGAATGAACTGAACTAACAGAAATCTCCTGTCAAGTACTACAGGATTTGGTGCAACAAAATCAAAACCACCGCCACCACAACCATCACCACCACCACCACCACCAACAACAACAACAGCAATAGCAAGAACAGCAGCAGCAAACAACAACAACAACAACATTAACAACCACAACAACAACATTAACAACACAAACAACAGTAACAATCACCAGAACAGCAACAACAACAACAACAATAACAACAGCGACAACGACATCAACAACAGCGACAACGACATCAACAACAGCGTCAACGACATCAACAACAGCGACAACGACATCAACAACAGCGACAACGACATCAACAACAAAAGATTACATTTTAGGCCAGGTACACACTAACCTATTTTGATCGACCCCCTAATCAGTCTCAGTGGAACCTTGTGACCAGTCAACTAGCTGGATCTAAATCAAACTCCGTATCGTGACGTCACCATCCAATCAATCGGGTGTGATGCTGTGGTCCCCGGGCCTCAACGCCCCAGCTCAGTGAGCCATGTCTGCCTAGCCAACGTTTGAGTATGAGATGTGAACTGTAGGGCTGAACCTGGCTTCACACAGTGGCGACTATGCAACAGGTCCGTCTCGGAAGTTGATTCAAAGTTCAAGCCACGATAGACCTAAAGCTGCAGAGCTGATACTTTACAAGGTCAACATTTCAGGCAGAAAGTGCAGGCTACATACCGTACCAGTGTTGGACAACATTAAAAGTTGTGCACCAGTTGCCGTAAACATGAACTTGGTGTAAATCCACTCCTGTTACACCATGGTGCAGGCTTAGTAGTGCGTGCGGTCACATGGGTGTAAATTCAAATTCAGTAGGTATGCATGAACTAAAGTTACACTAACCTCTACCTATGCATCTATTGCCGCTTACCGCTGTAACAAAAACTGACATTGCGCATACACAGAATTTGTATCGGCCATTCGCAGCCACGAGAAAACAACCCCGATCAAAACAAAACTAAGAGATAGAGGGTGAGTAGAAATCCAATTTTTTTCTTTGGCCGGTGAAGTTGTGGGTTGAAATAAAATATTAGTTACTTACTTTCTCTCTTTCTAACAGACGCCATTTCCCCAATCTTTTTTCGCACTGCCTAGCTGAGTTAGTCCTCCTCGGAGTTTACGCAAAGTTCATGCATACGTTTGCACCAACGCGCAATGTCTACACCACCATGTAAACAGTTACGCATAGCTCGTGCATACGGCCACAGCTGACCTCAGGGGGTGCCAGGGACGTGTTTGAAATCAGTCTGAAACAATGAGTCACTGACGTGCCCTCTTTTTATACTTTGTTCTAAAAGTTTGGACTCATGAAATGCGCGACTGGAAATTGGGTCATCAGTCGAAGTCACACGCTTTTTTGTTCTATAACCATATGCATAAACTGTAAGTAACTGGTTGCACGATGATGTACGCCTTACGTGTCGGTGCAAAACGCTACCCGATATGAATGAACTTTGCGTAATCTTGCAACAACGTGTAAAGGGTTAGTAACTTCACACTTTCTCCGAGGACAAATAAATCAGCCACGCAATGTGTAACCAGCTTGGGAAAGAGGCGTCCGTGCTGATTGGCCGATACAAATTCTCTGCATGGGCAATGAGTTTTTGTTATAGCGATACGCCCCAATTGATGCAAAAGTAGAGGTAGGTGTAACTTTAGTTCTTGCATACTGACTAAATTTAAGTTTACACCAAAGTGGCCCTAAGCACTATTAAGCCTGCATCATGGTGCAGAGAGGGCGGATTTACACCAAGTTCATATATACGGCCATAATATTCCTTCAACTTGTGAGTTCTAATCATGTTCATTGACAGGCCTGAAAAGAAAGTGGCCGGCAGGTAGGTACAGTTGGCACGGACCTACGATTTTGAGCCCCCCCCCCCTCACCCCCCGATTAAGGTTAAAAGGGGGCGTAGAGTGCTACATCACCATCCAATCTTGGAATATCATGGAAATCAAACGTCAACACATGAGTGAAGCGACTGAGGGAAGACAGACGATCAGAGGTTCAAGCAAAACATCAACAAAGAAAGGACAATCAACAAAGGAAAGTCAAAATCAGCAGAATCGTCTTTCACCGTCCTCACATGCAGAAATTGCAACAGAACTAAGGGTACAAACATAGAGGCCACCGAATTCGGTCACCGAGCCACTAGGAGCTTTAGGTGAGAAGAATTGCACCATATAATTTCAACAACTGCGCACAGAGCCCACCTAGATTCGGTCCGTTTACATAGTGCAATTCTTCTCACCTAAAGCGCCTAGTGGCTCGGTGACCGTATTCGGGGGCCTTTGTGTGGCTACCCTTACCTCTCCAACATTGATAGGATTAGCCATGTGCGAAGCTGCTAAAGGAAGAACCTCAAGCTTTTTGGACCGTCTGTCAAGATGTAAAGAGCCGATCGTCACTATCAGCAGCACAAAACATTCACTGCTGCTACGGAGAAGATTCACAAGATGTCAACACAAAAATAAACTTACTGAACAATTTATAACGGGGGCCGGGGGGAGAGGGGTGGGGCTACATTTGCCATCTGGATTGGATCTGTTACCAGTTTTGGCACTAACCAGTTCATAGACAGAAACGCAAGTACGGACACTGGCGCTTACAGAAATGTCTGCCTGTGCTCAACCAGTACAAGTTGCAGTACAAAGAGTATTTTACCATCTTGTCCACCCCCATCTCCACCAGCACCCCCGCCCTCCGGCCGCCTTCCAATAACCTGTTTTTTACTTCA